>WTSP01011791.1:273607-286505 GCA_025331215.1 Actenoides lindsayi | reverse complement strand
ATAAAAAGAAAAAAACACTACCCCACATACCGGCCTTTTTTGCCGTTGTTTTTTGTCCCCCTCTGCTTTTGCTTTGGTGTTTATATCCCCCCCCCCCCCCCCCCCCCCCCCCCCCCCCAGAGTCTGGAAGACATTGTTCACTATTGAATTTTAAAAAGAAAGGCCCAAAAATACACTTCATTAAGTCTTAAACTTAGTGAAGATGTTTAGGAACATGTATGTAATTCAGTATTCTCTGTCCTCTCTTGTATTGGTCCGAACAGTAATTGTAATGTTTGGAAGAAAACTAATGACACCAATTGTTTTAAGTTATTTACCCAAGAATAGAGGTTTTCTGATAATCGCTCCATAACATGTTATCAGTACCTCTTTATACACTTCTAGTGAATTAATTTTTACACACTGGAACTGTTACTGAAATATCACGCTTGGTCCTTGGGAGCCTTCGTAGTAATCCTGCTAGTAATCAGGCAAACTGGAGCAATTGCATTCATCGAGTGTTTTTAACGTAATTGCTCTATTTAATGAGTCAAATTGCAAAACTTTCAACTCTGAAGAAATAGTATGTGATAGAAAACCAATGAAAAACATCAGAGCTTCAAACCAAAATGAAAATTTTGGTGTTTTGTCTGTCTTCCAGAGGCGTTGTTTGATAGCCTGGTTGTTAGGTGTAAGAAAAGTAAATCGGGTTCCTTAGTGCATGGTTTTTGTGAAATGTTTGTTTTTCAACATGGGAATTATCAGACAGGGCTGGATTCCAGACAGCTGGGCAGATGGTTCTTTCTTTTCAAATTGGGTTGTGCCAACAAAGAGAGACAGCTATACAAATGTTAACCCCTAAGGGATAGAGGAATCTCTGTCAATCTTTCCCCCTCCTCCCCCTACAACTGTCTGTTTGAAAAGAAAAGCAAAATAACAATTTTGATTTAATTACTGAAAAATATTCCATTTTTTTAAATGTGAGTTTTCAAACTTTGTCTTTTTGAAACCATCTGTGTTTAGAAATATAATACAGCTGATTAACTGGTGTTTAACATGTGGTTGCTTAGATAATGAAGCATAAAAAAAAATGCCTCAGGTCAACTATGTATCAGTTGCAATGTCTTGAAGATGCTGATGTATATTTAAGAGAAGTGGCTAGTAACTTGCTGCAAATTATTTTCTACGCTTTACCAAGTTTCAAAGTTTGATGTTTGTTGCCTAAAAAAAACTACTTTGGGAAATAGACCTAAGAACTCATGATCTTGGAAAAAGAATTTTTAGAATTGCAGAATTTACCTCTGACCGTAGCCCCTGCTGCCCACCAGAACTTTATAACCTTCAGTTAAATCTTTCTAAAATTTCCCTTCATTGGTAAGCATGAATGGCATACCTGGGCACTTATACCTGCAACAACAGCTGAATCCTTAATATTCTTT
This sequence comes from Actenoides lindsayi, assembly GCA_025331215.1. Lineage (NCBI taxonomy): Eukaryota > Metazoa > Chordata > Aves > Coraciiformes > Alcedinidae > Actenoides > Actenoides lindsayi. The sequence goes on along the minus strand of WTSP01011791.1, from coordinate 285,087 downwards.
TGATTATCTCACCTTGATAAATTAGATTTTTTTTTTTAATTTGTATTTGATCTTTTTTGTTAAGTGGAGGATATTCTGCTCCAAAACAAACCTGAAGATTTACTTCCATTGCATCAGAATGGGTCACAGGAGTGGGAGAAGCCATGTGTAGCTCTGCAACTATGCAGATGTTCTGTAGGCATTCCATTTCTTCCAGTTCTTGCTGCAGTGTCTAATACTCCCATTAGAGTACAAAGAATAGGAGGAGAAAAACCCACCTTCTCAGATTGTTTTATTTAATACAGTAAAAAATTGGCCCAGAAAATATGACAGATATCTTACATTGAGGTAAATTGTATGTGATGGGTTTTTATACTGTAACCACAGCAGTTAATTGTACCTTTTTAATTTGCATATTTTAAATTTACTTTAGTAGAAAATGAATCCTAAGAGTTTCATCGGCTCCTTTCCAATTTTACTTGGTTATATTAGCTATAACTGTGTTTGTATTTATTGTAAGGCATGTTATAAATACTCATAGATATTTGCTAGCAAATGTTTCACGTCAAAATGTTTGCATTTTCTATGTGATTACATTCTGGAACATATAGAAACAACTATGAATTACCCATTCAAAATACCAGAGTAACTTAAGAGTATGAATGAAATAGAATGGAATGTAATATCCAACATTGCGGAACAGTGTTTTATTTTCAGATATTCTTAAATAACTTCAACAGTCAGTGAAACTTTTTTTATTTTGAACACCTGTTGCTTGACTATTTATTTAAACAGCCAACTTGACATTATTTTTGTCCTACCTACTCATTTTTTTTAATTGCACAAATTATTTCTGCAAACTGCTTGTTAGCATGTTACGATAGCATGCTCTTGATGATGTGAATGCCTTTATCTGCTTAGATAACTTCTCAGAAAACACTTGTTAAGTTTCTGAGACCCCATTCTCAGGGCTTACTCCTTTGCTTAATCCAAAGAAGTAGAACGCTCTTCTTGAGTTACTTTGTTTTGACACAGTTTCCAATCCAATTAGCAATCAATTAGAGAACACTTTTTCTTTCAGACTCTTTGTTAAAAATAATCAATAGGATATATGTTAAAATTTCAAATAATGTTATTTTGATACATGTGTATGTCTTCTATTTTTTTATAAATCATAGAATCATTATGTGGTAGGGGTTGGAAGGGACCTTTTGGAGATCACTGAGTCCAACCCCCCTGCCAGCATAGGAGCACCCAGGGCAGGCCTCACAAGAACAGATCCAAGTGGGTCTTGAAAGTCTCTAGAGGAGACTCCACAACCTCTCTGGGCAGCCTGTTCCAGGCTCTGTCACTCTCACAGTGAATCTTCCTCATGTTGAGGTGGAACTTGCTGTGTATCAAGCATTGTGGTAGCAATTATATTGTGGAACATAATTTATATCTATTTTTTTCACATCTGAACACAATATGGAATTAGGACCATTGCTAGAAAAGCTTTTAGTAGACCTCTGAAAGAGAAAAAAATGTAGCTTACTTGACTGTACTGGCAGGTCAGATAGCAGAAAAGCTGAAAAACCCCATATCCTCCAGGAAGAAGGCATGACCTTCATCCAAGCCAGTATAATATCTTTCAACTAACTCTATAACTGACAAAGCACTAATGAAAGCTTTGTCCAGTACCTTTGGTTTTTTTGTACTACGTTCACAGAATCATGGAATCACAGAATGTTAGGGATTAGAAGGGACCTTTAAAAGATCATCTAGTCCAATACCCCTGACGGAGCAGGATCACCTAGAGCAGCTCACACAGGAACACGTCCAGGCGGGTTTTGAATGTCTCCAGAGAAGAGACCCCACGACCTCTCTAGGTCCAGTGTTCTGTTACCCTAACCATGAAGAATTTTTCTCTCATGCTCATGTGGAACCTCCTCTGTTCCAGCTTGCACCCATTGCCCTCTGTCTTATCATTGCTTGAGACTGAGAAGAGCTGTTAAATAGATGTTTTTCCTTTATGTGTGTAATTGAATATTAAATCTCTTTTGTGTTGCTTTATTTAGGACTCTTGGAGCCTCCAGAGATGATGAACTAACTTCTTTGTTGTAAATAGATGTAAGTCTTGATGAATGTAAAGGGAGTTAAATTATTTTTTTTTTTTTTTTTAAATTAAAAAATGGACTGAGAAATTCCCTTGGACAAGAGAAAGGAGGGTTTTTTTGAATTAATTGAAAAATAGGCGTATTGAAAAAGAGCAGCATCAACTCAAGACTCAATTACATTTCAAGGAAAATACTTGTTCTCATCTGATGTGAGCATACGTTCTTGGAGGTTGTTTATCTACAATGTGTACACTCCAAACTCTTTGAATTATCATATTGACTAGTTATGAATTACTTTTGAAGAAGACCCAAAAAGTTAAATATCAGATATAGTAAATGGCAAGTAGACAAACATGGGTCGTTAAAAAAAAATAAATTCAAACTTAGAGTTGTTTTACTCAACAGTGTTGACTTCAGTTTTGCCAAGGGCGTGATTTTTGTCTACAAGTTGGTTTGGTTTTGTGTTTTGTTTTTTTCCCCTCCTTAAATTTCAGTGAAGAATAAATATGGAAATCCATATAGGTTCCCACTTAATGAGGTTTCACTTGGGAAAGTGAGGTGAACCTTCCTGTTGTGTCCAGATGTCATCTCGTGCTGTATTTCTAGAGTTTTGACATTACACAGAGAAACGCTTTTGGGGTGAAAGTTTACCTCCTTGTACCTGTCTTCTGAAATGTTAATAGTAAAAGCAAGGCTGTTCTTGAGCAACAGTTGACCTCTTAAAAGTGTAACTCCTTGGAAAAGAAAAAAAAATGCAGTGAAAACATCTTGTGAAGAAGCTAGCCACATCAGGAGATACCCCTGGAGTAAGTGAAAATGTCAGTTCTAATAGTGTGTTGCTTTTGCTGCCTCTAGGTCCATACGCCTGCTTCTGAAATTTTATGCTGAATGCAGGAAGCACTGGATGAGGACTTGAATGTTGTTGTGAGGTATTCCTTGGATGAATAGCTTGTGGTAGTGTTCTTTGAGGACACAACTTTCTCAATTATGCAGGGATTTGCTCCGAAGTAATGAATCTGGATACTGTATGTGGCCTTTCTTTGGGTGTTTCATCAGACTTTGCTTCTGCTTTAAAAAAAAAAAAAATACTGTTATTAAGTGTGCAAACAGTCTAGAGAAAAACCAACAAAAGCTGAAATGAGGTAAGGCAAATCAGAAGCCCAGGCAAGGTTCAAAATGTGCAATTCTAGAGAGCTTCCACCCTCTTTCTTTGAAAAGCCTTTTATTTATTTGAGTGCAGTATTGCAAAACTGAGTTTTGAATGAGCAGTTTGTGGTAAAAGGTGATTCTCTTAGTTAATATGTAAAATATCACAGATTTCAAAATGAATTAATTTTTTTTTTTATTCAAGTCATAAAATTGGATGAAATGGTTAAATCTCAGCAAAAGATACAATGATATTTATGAAAAGAAAGATTTGCTCCAAAGAGTGCAATCTGACAAGAAAATTAATTCATCCCTGAGAAGGCATCATGAGACTTTGGCAGCAAAGTGCCTTAAAAAAGGGAGATCTCGAAGATACTTCACTTTCAGGCAGTGAATCCATTCACCTAAGCTGAGTGCTTTGTTCTTGCAATCAGAGCAATCTTTAGAAGAAGGGAAGCTGAACGGAGAAACTTGCCAAGTAGGGAACAAGCTTGCTATGTAAAGTCATTTTCCTTTCTGAAGTGTTCGAGTGTACAGTCTGGGAGAGAATAGGCCAAGAAATATATCTTTGATCAATAGAAACACAGGAAAGCTGTCTGAAAATCCTATACCTGTTTCTCCCACTCCCATTCCTTTCTATTACTGCAATAGAAGATGAGTGTAAATTCTCAGTTGCAGAATTTCATTAAACTTGTTTGTGCCCAGTAGAAGCTCAGAATCTCAGTAGAACATGTGAAAACATCATTGGTCAACAGGGAATTCCACATGTAAACAAATGCCCAGACTTTATAAATTGTAGTATCTCATGTGATTCAGGAGTTATGAATTCTGCTGCCCTCTAAACATCAAGTAAAATGAATCTGTGTAGTCAAAAGGAATAGTCTTATGAAGATGCCTTGGGACTGGCAGTGGCTGTAATACTTGACTGAAGCTCTCTATATGAATCTGTGATTATTTGAAGGTGGTACTGAATAAATGATAAACATTTTTCTACATTTTTCTACATTTAAGTAATTTATTTTTATGTAAATTAAATGAAAATTTATGTTCTGAAATGGTTTAAAGATGCAAGAAAGGTGACCAATATTTGAACTTAGTACAATTGCAGTAAATATTGTTAAAAGTGTTCCTTCTAGAGTGGAATAGTTAAGGATTCACAGGAGTATGAAGTTGCTGAGTACTACCTGCTGGCATTGGACTTTGTATTTGAAGATACTAATGAAATAGGCTTTCTGCCTTGGCATTCTTTACATTTATGAATATATATAAATTAATAAATTTCATCAGCTTCTACAAGGACAGTGAAGAGGCTGTGACAGCACTGATCCAGGGACCTTCAAGGTTTACATAAACATCAGTTGGCAATATATGATTAAAAAATGGATCTTAGGGCTAGAGTCAGGGGAGAGAGGGAAAATCATGTTTCAAAGGTATAAGACCTTACTTTAAAATCTACAATGAGTGTTTTTAGCACTCATTTTTCCTCACTCATAGTCTTAATAATAATGTGATGAACACATGTTAAATATATCACTGAATTATTGCTGCTTATGATTTACTGACTCAAAACATGATCTGTCAGTCTTCAAAGGAAGACTCTAGTACTACTTTATAAGAGATTCCTGGTTTATTTTATATATAAATATTTTGCTGTTTTTCCTTTTTTTTTTCCATCTTGAAAGAATGAAGTTCTTTTTTACTCTTGTGCAAAGATTCATAGCAAGTATTCTACCTTATAGTATGCTGACAACATCAGTGAAAGTCATGGTATTGGAGCTGTCAGTAATATGTGTATATATATATTTCACTGTTAAGTGGACAAGGGCAAAAGGTAGAAGATACGGTGTGGATCAGATCTGGTTATGTTTGTAGCACAAAGACAGTGGAGGTATCAAAATGAGCAGATGCAGGCAAGCTATAAATGGTCATGGGATAAACTTTGGCATAAACTTCTCGGGATAACATTCAGAATATATTTCAGCAAAATATTTCACAGAGTTTACTGGGAAAAAAAATCTTGTTCGATTTGAAATATAGTAAAGGTACAAGATAACTGCTAATTTGTAACTCCTTAATTGTAACTAGTCCATCAGTTTGCACTGCCTGCTTGCCTTTTTAGATCAGTCAGGAGGGGTACATGAGGGCATCTCTCACTGCACTAAATGCTTATTTTAACTCCTAGAAGTGCCCTGTCTCCGTACATGGCCATGCAGCTCACACCTGACTGCACAGAGCAGGGTTCCTGGTGTCTGAAAGCAGGCTCTGCCGTGTCCTCTGGGGTGATGCCAGGAGCCTCAGCTGCTCTGGAGCTGCTTCACCAGGACAGGGCAGGGCTGATATCAATGTGGCACCGTGCTGGTCTGCTTGTCCTGGGGTGTCTCGGCGTCTGTGGAGCCCTCACAAATGGTACTGGGTATTTATCTGTTTAGGAACTGGACACTGTACAGATGAATTCACATGCTTGAAGTGATGCCTGCAATACACTTCATATATCCTAAGGTATTTGTCCTGAGCCTAAGAGGCCACTTCAGAGACCTCCCATAGATCCTTTGCAATACATGGCAGCTCTGTCTTCGGGACTCTGTAATATGGTTCAATATGAATGTTCAGACTTTTATAATGCTTTCCTACATTTAGATTTCTAGATACATTTGTAAATAATATGTTGCTGACAGATACCAAGAGAGACTTGATTTTGTGCTCTGGTAGTTGCGATCAGCTAAACTTTCAGATCTCTGTCAAAATGAGATGAACCCACTCTTGGAAATGCTGATTTTGTTTTGTACTTTAGTGCTAGTGATGAACCTGTATTCTGCTAAGTAGAATTTTATCTCACAATATTCCTATCTTTAGTAAATCCTGGAAACAGAGTGTTGCTCTGCTGGGTAAAACACTGGCTGGATGGCTGGGCCCAAAAAATGGTGGTAAATGGTGTAAAATCCATCTGGCAGCCAGTCACAAGTGTTTCCCAGGGCTCTGGATTGAGGCCACTTTGGCTTATTATCTTTATCAATGATCTGGACGAGGGCATCAAGGGCACCCTCAGTAAGCTTGCAGATGGCACCAAGTTGTGTGGGCGTGTTGATCTGCTTGAGAGTAGGGAGGGTCTACAGAGGAACCTGGATAGGCTGGATCAATGAGTCAAGGCCAATTGTATGAGCGTCAACAAAGCCAAGTGCCAGGTTCTGCTCTTGGGCCACAACAACCCCCTGCAGCACTCCAGGCGTGGGGAAGAGTGGCTGGAAAGCTGTCCAGCTGAAAAGGACCTGGGGGTACTGATTGACAGTTGTCTGAATATGAGTCAGTACTGTGCCCAGGTGGCCAAGAAAGCCAGTGGCATTCTGGCTTGTATCAGCACTAGTGTGGCCAGCAGGATTAGGGAAGTGATTGCTGCCTGTACTCAGCACTGGTGGGGCCACACCTTGGGTACTGCGTTTAGTTTTGGACATCTCAGTACAAAAAAAAAGACATGGAGGTGCTGGAGCAGGTCCAGAGAAGGGCAACAGAGCTGGTGAAGGGTCTAAAGAACAAGTCTCACGAGGAGCAGCTGAGGGAACTGGGACTATTTAGCCTGGAGAAAAAGAGGCCAAGGGGAGACCTTTTTGCTCTCTACAGCTGCCTGAAGGGAGGTTGTAGACAGGTGGGCAATGGTCTCTTCTCCCAAGTAACAAGTGATAATACAAGAGGAAATGGCCTCAAGTTGCACCAGGGAAGGTTTAGGTTTGATAGTATGAAGAATTTTTTTGCTGAAAGGGTTGTCAAGCGTTGGAACAGGCTGCACACGATGCGTTTGAATTGGCACCCCGGCTGTGTTTAGAAGTCATGTAGATATGGTGCTTAGGGACATGGTTTAGCAGTGGAGATGTAGAGCAGAGTTAATGGTTGGACTCAACGATCTTGAAGGTCTTTTCCAATCTAGATGATTCTACGATGATCTGTAGAGGTATGTCTAATTATAGTTTTTTAATTACTTAAAAAATGTGGAAGGAGTATGTATTCTTAAATTGGAACAAACAGGCCAATGCAGCTATCATATTTCGATCATAACATCTGAACCTTAAAATCCACATTATAAACAACAAAACATTGGATGATCCTTGACCTTTCTGTATTGTTAGTTTTATCTGGGGGCTTAAAAATCAACATACAACTGTATGAAAATTAATTGTATTATATCGTTTTGTCTGATCACTAAAAAACTGATGGCTAGAAAGCTGGAAAAATGCAGTGTCCTTTTTAATACTACAAAATATCGCAAGTGATAATTTTATGTTCTATAGAATAAAATGGTTGTAGTAAATCACTGACCCATTATTTTCTCAGGCATATGTCTGTGTAGTTGATGTTTCCATTTTAATTATAGTAACATTTTATTTTATATGGGACTTAAAATATGAAAGGGCAAGGTTTCTACAGGTTTATTTTCTTGTGTGGGTTTTTCTCCCCCCCAGTTTTATAGTACCAGTATAGTACCCTTTCAAATCTTTAAAATAAAACAAAACAGCTTCTCTAAGCCCTCACCAGTTGTAATAATCTCTTGAGCCTCTAATAAGAAGTTTTTAGTGAAGTTGCAAGGTGATGCATCTGCCCGCCTGTTACCTGTCAGCTGATTGAAAATATTTACACGGGGATTCTGACCTGAGTTTGTGAAATGGTCACTTTTCAACTGTTAGCATTTAATTCAGATTGTGTAAGTAATTCCTTGTGTTTTGGACAAATGTATACAGGCATCAGTGGGCACTCCTGAAACCTTTAGGTCGTGTTTTTTATGCAGTTTAACCCTTACTAACAGACAGTGATATCTTTCATCGAGTATTTGCTGTACTGAATAATTCTGGCCATTTGGGCTGCATGGATGAGTGAAAACAGAAGTAGCTTGTTGCATATTTAAGTATTGACACATTCATCTCTGCAGTTTAACTAGGGAATTTTGCTTTCTTTCATATGCAGCTCTTGACAGAACTATTGCTCTCCTGTGTTTCAGTACTTGTTTCGGTTCAATTGCAGAGTGTTACAGAAAACATCACAGTTGTTCTTGATACTCAGGGAAATCTTTCTGGTGTTTTGAAACATTTTTCCAAAATTTGCGTGTTACATGACAGATCATTTCAGCCAATGTTTAGCCAATCTGTGTAGCTCCTGTTATTTTCATTGTCTTCAAATCACTTAATGGAATCCAAGTAGCCTGCACCACCTTATTGTCACTAATTGTTGTCCTTTGTTAGCTAGGTTAAAACTATCAAAATGTTCTTATTTATTCCACAGTCATGCTTTATCTTCCTGGGTAGGTATTGCTAACGCTCTTGGGGCCATGTTATTTATTAAAAGAAGTAGCCACACCATGATTTAATGAGTTTTAAGATTAGCATTCAAACAGTCTCTATTTGTGGAATTACCCTTTAAAATATGAAGTGGTTGAGTTTTAGCCACACTGATCTGTGTCTATCATTGAAGCTACATTTAATGTGTTGTTTCAACTTTGCTGATCTTTCTGACACGTGTCACTTCCACCAGGAATCCCTGTTACATCTTCTCTGTAACGCTCTTTGGACAAGAGCAAATTTTATACGGAAATGTAGCGATGTTATTAATAGATTCCAAAGGCAGAGTTTTGCTATTAAGTTGCTATATGCATAAATAAATAAAAATAAAACCCCAAACAACTCGCAACACTGAAAACCACAAAACAAAAAAAGAAAAACAACAAAAAGAAAACAAAAGAATACAAAACCAAAACCCAGACCCAAACCAAACTACAAAAAACCCTCAAAACCCAACAAAAAACCCCCCAACCCTTAATAGAAACTAATAGGAAGGACATCACAAACAATGCAGGTTTAGTCTTCTGGCTGTTTCGAGTCTTTCAATGTAACCATGTTGATTTCTCTCAAATGAGTATCCTCTGCTGTAGAACCAGATGTCATCTTCACAATTATGTATGCAGCTTCTAAATTCTTCTTGGAAACAACGTTAACTACAAGATTTAGTTCTTCAGTTACACTATATGATGTACTACATTATATATTCATAGACATATTAAATTTAGATGAACACTTTCTCTGGGTCCCTTTACCTTTGTTTTAGGCATACTGACTGCTCTAGGGCCTTGAAGGAACTTAATTTAGTTCTTGAGCAGGTACTAATTCTTGGAAAACAAACTGTCAGATAAGCATACATTTAATTTACTGTATTAGCTGCAGAGGATAAAAGTCTTGCTGGTGCAAATATAATGCTCAACATGATCAGGATTCCTCAGCTTGTACTTCTCTTCCTGGATTTTTATTTTTTTTTTCCTGGAAAAATATCTGTTTCTATATGGAAAAGTACACACACGTGGACACATGCTTATGTATGTCTAGGTGTCTGTGTATGTGTGTTTTGCATTTGCCCAGTATTTCTGAACACAGTTATTGCTTGATAATTACAGTTAGACTGCTGCATACGAGACAGTCCCAAACATGTTAACTGTGTTCATTACAAAAGCTAGATTTACTTTTGGAGACCACTGGACACTTCATTGTTTGCTGTGTAGAAAGTCTAATATTTTAGGAAGCTAATTTATGGACTTGTGTCTATATTTGAGTTGCGCATACTGAGCAAGTTAGAATTTCTAGGAAGCTTTGAATTTATTACAGGTCTTTTGTGCAGTGGGTGCCTGCATCTTTCTGTCTGGGAGGCTCTGCGTAGCTTGACTGAGACAGTTGTGCTCTATAAGTATATGGTCCACACACTTTAAAGCCTAAATTGTTAGTTGAGCTGAAAGATTACTGAGTCATGGAAAACTTCTGTAGAAATACAATATAATTGTTTTAACTATGCCTGACTACTAGGGCAATGTTGGGTCTGACCCTTCAGCTAGACAGATTGGTAAGCACATACTACATGAACACTGAAGTCAGGTCATCTGACTAAAATACTGGTAGTTTGCAATGTCAAATATCTGGCATGTTTATCAGATTCTTTATTGTAATTTTACTCCAAGTTGGACTCAGCAGTAACACTTCTTGTGCTATTACTATCCATTCTGCTTATGCCTACCCTTACTTACTTTGTTCCTATAGTTATATCTGGGGTTATGCTTTGAACTGAATCAGGAAGCTGATTTGATTTAATCATTCCCTCATTTCTTTATCTGTTTGGGGTTTTTTTTGTTACCCTATGTGGATTAGTTCCCCAGTCACATTCACAATGCAGCCCTACCAACAGTTGTGCAATACCAGTGAAGGGCAGAATGGGGACAAGGATGAGTAGTAGAGTAGGAGGAATGGAAAACTCTTAAGTCAGCGTTGCTACTGAGGCAAAGATATGTGGAATTTTACCTTTATTTTAAATATCACAGGTAATTACATATTCTGAAAGCTAATTCACAAGACTGCAATACATACCATGTAAAATAGGAATTATCGGTGAATAAGATTAACAACAGCTTTTTCACACTGTCATTATGGGTAAATATGAGTGAGTGCAGGGCAGTATTATCAAAAAAGAAAGATCATTTTTTCATTATAGCAGAGATTAAAAAAACTTACATTTTAAACAAGGTTTTCCTCGTGATTTTTGTGGAGATGCACAGATTTCCTTTTCATTTAAAAAGATGGTTTGAACATAGTGAAAGCCCTTGGAACTATCAGTCTCTGATAAGCTAATATACACAAGAGCAAAATCTTTTGTAATACTTAAATATTAGTTAGCTGTAACTTGGATGAGTAGTTTGGCATAATACAGTGGCTATACTGTTAATGCCCTTAAAATTAGGGTGTTTTCAGCACCTTAGTCTTCCTGTGCTTTATGCGCTTTCACCTGCCTAAAAGTCAAATCTAACAATAATTTGAGAGGTGGAAAAGCCTAAATTAAACACTTTGAAGAATTGCTATTGTTTATATGATTTTTTAAAAAGTTTTCTGCTGTGATTTTTCCTGCTTAAATGTTGTGTGGAAAGCAATTATCAGGAAGCTGTTATAGAGCTGAGACAAAGAGGCTGTGAAGGTCATACAAAAAAATATGATTATATTTATTCAAATGAAACAAGAATATGCTCTGTGAAGGCAGAATAGTTTGAAGTATATGTTTTATTATTGGCATATTAATGATGACAATTCTGATTTCTAAATGGATTATTTTTAGTCTTAAGTCTTCTCCCCCCCCCCCCCCCCCCCCCCTCCCCTCTTCTTTCTATTATTTCTGTACTTAACTAATCATCTGCCACCACGCATCACAGAGTAGTACGTACTCTAGAGGGATGTACATGCAACTACAGAT
>WTSP01011791.1:241074-273507 GCA_025331215.1 Actenoides lindsayi | reverse complement strand
CGATTTCTAAATGGATTATTTTTATTCTTAAGTCTTCCCCCCCCCCCCCCCCCATCTGTTTTTTAAATATAGAAGTTAGGAGGTTCAACGGTTACATCTACAACCAGTGGATTATGCTGGATGTTCCAAGACAGGTGAATTAAATTTGACTGATACTTTGGAATCATAATTTTCCCTTTATCAGCTGTACTGTTAAAAAAGGTGCATTTCTCTCTCACCCCTGAAAATGCCCAGAGGAGACTAAGATGATCTATCAGCACTACATTCTGGAAAGTATTTTATTTCAGAAAAACACATTTAGAGTACAAATTATAATATAGTTGAATTTTGACTTGTAGTATTTGTTTATTATCTTTGCAAAAAACATACTGGAGAATAACTTTGTGATTGTATTCTTGGTTTGCTACATTCTGATGACCCAACTCAAGCAGAGTTATAACAGGTAATACAGATAGAGAGGGATCAGGAGCTGAAGATTCCTCCTGGATGTAAATAGTACTCACTGAAGATGCTTTTATAACTAGATAATCTGTGATTAGAGTTTAGGAATGGCAAATTGAATGGTGAAATGCAAAAATGGGATGAAAAAGTGACTGTTCATAGGACGTTTGGGGTTTTTTTTATAGACTCAGAAGGACTATTGCCCAGCTCACGGTATTATTTAAATTTGTACTTAAGACCAGCTTTGGAATTATAGAGAAGCTAAAGACACATAAACGTTCCAAATTAGTCCCTACTTCCCTTTTCCTTGCCCTTCAGCACTGTTCCTACTGTAGCATTGTGGCTACTTTCCAACTTCACAATCCTACCTGTTCGAGGAAGCAAACTAACGAAGTACAAGAGCTTCTGGTGTGTGTCATACCCCAAATTAGAGTCCTGTGCTGAAGGTCTGTTCTGTTGGGTGCCTCGGTATCACCCATGCTAATGGGTACAAAGCTGAACTTGGCACTGTACCTAACGATGCCCGTATCTCAGGGAAATCAACCCCACCTAAACATTTTCAGAAAAGCTTTGCCTAATGGATGCACTTAATCAAAGTATGTGCCTAAGTGTTTAAAAAAGGGTCTAAAAAGAACTCCTTAGAATTTTTTAGTATGCTCTTCGCCTGGTGTCTTTTGTTCGGTGTTTTTACACAGCAGGGTGAAGTCCCTTCTCTGTGATGGGGAATTGTATGTGCAATAATAATATAAGTTACAGAAAATGGATTCCCCTTAGGTATGGAAAGCAAATTCTGTTTGTATTTTTATCTTAGTGAGTGAGGAATTTAGTTAAATACTTGTTCTCATTTATTTTGAATCATTAAAACTAACAAATATTTTTAATAAACTGGTGAAAAGTTTTTTTATAAGTTCTTGTATTTTTTTCATAGAATATTCATGAAACTGATTCTGGTCACTCCTTAGTATAATTGAGGCAAATATTCAGCTATTCCTTGCTCATTTCTCAAAGACTGAGAATTAAGTGTCTGCTTCACTGTGATTCTGCTTTGCCCCTATATAAAATAGATGAAGGACAATATTAAATAAGGTTGTAGGGCTTTTTAATGACTGAACTTGCATGTACTTCATATAACTGAAAATAGCTACCTAGTGTGCAAGTCAGTGGAAAATTCACTCTTATTCCAGTGCAGTTTCAGTGCAAACTTCAGTACATCCTTAATTATGGAGTCACATAATATTTGCCATCGGATCCATTTGTCAACTCCATTTGCTGTCCAAAGTTGCAGATGTCAGAAATTTGTACATGTCATCAATTCATTTGTCATAGTTGTTGTATGTTAACATTAAAATCAAGTTAGCTAATGTTGACATCTAAATTGCCATCTTTAGGTTTCAGAGTCAATAACAGATTTCAATTAATTTCATACTGATCTGAAATGTTGTGTCAGGGTGATGCAGATATAAGGAAGTCAACACTGGTTTATACTTGCTTCACTCGTTGGTTTTCTTCAGAAATAAATCATGATGAAAGTGTAAAACAAAGGTATCCCAAATTTAATTTTCACAAGTGAAGGTCTGTGTTGATGCTGGAAGGTAAGAAAGGACTCTTCAAGGTACAGTATGAAGTGGATTCTGATTTAAAAAAAAGAAGTGAGCTGTGTGGGGAGGGAAGTGATGAGTAAGGACAGAAACAAGTTTACCCATAATCTGTTATTGTAAACTTACCAAATTGTTACTCTTTGGATAGTGAGTCATTTAGATTCTATAAACAAGAAAGCTAACAGCTACAATTACATGTTTCTTAATTTTTAAATGCCAATTTAAGATCATTATCAGGTCATTACTTGCATTCATGTCCCAGTACAAGATACTATTTTAATTGCAATTTAGGATATTGAAAAAAAACCCAAAACCATTTTGAATCATGATGTTTTGGAAAAGCATTACATTTCTCAGAGGAAAAGCCAAATGGATTTAGTGACTTGTATCCATAAGATGCATTATGAACTTTACTAAACTTTAACACAAATGGAGTTTTATGGTTGTGTTTATTTTTGTTCTTTGTAACTGAAGTAATGGGTGCGCAACTGGAAGAAAGGTACCAAAATGGTAAGAGGCTGAAAAGTGGTTTTGCAAAGTGAAAATAGCTCATTTTCATCAGTGTTATTACACAACTAGGATCAATAACTGCAATAACAACTGCACAGCCAGTAAATGGTACGAATTTGACCAATCACACCATGTCCAAGTCCTTTAAATGTGGTCATGTTTGTTGTTTTTGTTTTTTTTTTAATCTGAAGCAAATATAAAAGCTAAACTGTATTTGCACTTAAAAAATGTACACGAGCATTAGTAAAGTTGCCATTAATTTTATCTTCTGCTGGAAGCCTAGGTGTTCTTTTCCCTGAAAACTGAGCTCTTTCTGGAATTTATAGAGCACATTCATTCTGTTATTTTGTGCCAGACAATTTCTGTAGGAAAGAAAAGTGGGCACCAGTTTTAGGTATTGCCAGTACAGTAGAGAGCCCAGCTCATGAGGGTAGCTACTGACTGACTAGCTCTTCTATTTCTTGATCCAGTTATGTTCTGGTTGTTGATGTAGCCACACTAATTTGGAATGGATGTGGAATCCATCTGGGTGTAATCCCACTTGTACCAAAGCTGATCTCACTACTCCTCATTTATCTACTACCTGCTTTGTAGAATTTTACTTTTTTTTTTCGAAAGGCAAAAATTCTTTTTTTTTCTGCTTCTGAACATGTTTACTTTACTATCATAGAAGAGGCTTCTGATGTTGATCCTGGGATATTCTATAGTCAAAAAACTGGATGGGGAATTGTCTGGAAGAGTTGTCAATAAGGTGCGGTGCTTGTTATGAAAATAAATAAATAATGAGTGATGCACTAAGAGCATCTTAAGTGGGAATTAGATTCTATATATCTGTCAAGACCCATCTCTGGTAGCAGCACAAATGAGTAGAGCAGACAGCTGAGCGAGGAAACAACAATTGGAAAATTGCAGTTACAATAAGTAGAAACTTTTGTTAGTCACACCAGTTCCCTCGAATATGTCTATACACGACAACAACTTCCACAAACAGTCCGAAAGAGACTAATACAATCCATGGGTAACCACAATTTCTGTTTTCAAGTGTGCCTTGTTGGTACTGGACTCTGATGAATATGTACAGCCAGCTTCAAGAGCGAGAGACCTTATACTCCCCAGGCTCTGGGTGGATCAATGTCAATTAGACATGCCTTTTTATGGACTAAGACAGCTTGGTTCTACTGACAAGGCCTTGTTCCTACTGTTTTACAGTAAATCTATGCAAATTGATTTTCTGCACTTCTTTTATTTTCTGTTTTGCCTTTAGAATGGGATGTCGTGAGAAAAAAAATCATTTTTTTAGGTTGAATTTTGTGGAAAATTTTACAACAATTGGTGTAGAACTAAAACAAACAAGAAAAGTGCACTGTTGCTGGGTGTCCGAGTGTTTATCGTGAAGCTTCTGGGTTTCCAAATTGCAGACTTGGAAATCTGTGCAGTAACTTGAAAAAACCATATTCTTGTATGAATATCGTGAGGAATTCCTATGCAATTTTCATGGTTTTTTTACATATTCAGTAGCAACTGAGTAGGGCTCAGACAATTTTGTGGGGGAAACACAGAAGTAAGAGGTGCTGGTCAGGTAAGATAGCCAAACCTAAATAAATTCTGTGAATTTTAAGGAACTATTGACATTTGAATGGAGTTCTCAGGGGAAGACAGTTACCAGACATTAACTTTTAGCTATTGTCAGCCAGCAGAGGGAATTCACAGGAATTCAGTGTCATTCAACTTGAAAAGAAGAACTGGTATGTCAGAAAGTCCTGTTAGATACTTGACCTTCTGGTACAGTGAAAGAAGTGAAATCCAGGACAGTGTTTGAAGGACAACAGCACTGCTAATACATGTGCACATTTCAGTTTTCCATTCTGTAAGAACACTAAAATACTATGTTCTAGACAAACCACATGACTTGGTTTGAAAAATATCCCAAGATTGGCAAATCTTTGGTCGGAATTCAGATTCTTGTTGGATTTCTAGAAGAACTAGAAAGGGAAGCAACGGCTAAAGACAAGAACTTTGAGTTGCACAGTCCTGAGTTCTCTTGGAAAAAAAAGAGTATATGGGCTTAGATCCCAGGTCTTATGGTGTGTGATTCCAGTTCTTATGGAGCACACACTGAGTAAGGCACAGAGCTGACACATTTCCTACTTCCTACTGTTCTGCAATGAGAGAGTGGGGAAAATAGGTGCTGTTCCTCATACATTTTCTGTTTTGGTTATAGACACCTGTAGCTGTGCACAGGGGGCGAAAGAAATATTTCTCTTACTTAACTGTTAAGGTATCCAGACCTTTTCAAGGTTAAGATGCTGATTAGTCCATGATAGGAAGTAAAGAGGCATCCCTCAAGAGTGAAGAAAATAAAGGGGGGAAAAAATATATTAAAAATTTTAAGCCTTGATGCGTCTTCATGCTTGTGTTAGAAGAAAGTTAGCTTATATCTAATTAGGAGTTATAACAATAATTTCGTAACACAAGCATGTGCACGCAATGAGCTGATGTCGCAGGAAGGAAATGACAAGTGCAGAAGAGCATAAATCAACCTCTAGCTGAAATCTCTTGGTTTTCAACAGTGCATGAAGGTTCTATGAAAATTTTAACCCTGAAGCAGTTCTTAGTTTCCAGATTTGCCAAGAGAATATTTGTAGCTTTGGAAGTCATGAATTGGCTCAAAAATAATTCAAATCTTTAAATTTGCAAAAGGTAGGAACTTAGTGATATTACATGCATCTGTTTAAAGAAGAGATTGGTACTTGACTGAAGTCAAGTGAGCAACATCTCTGCACTGATTTTGTGAACGAAGGAGATCTTGCATGTTAGTAGCAGAAAACCGTGTCTGTAATGGAAAAATTATGTATGTTTTTATTAAATTTTAAGTTTTAAATGATTCAGTAAATATTTCAGTATTTGTCTTATCAATTACTTCTGTATGAAGTCTATAATTTTTGAACTCTGAGGGTGTACACTGAATAGACTTCTTGACCTGAACGAATATTAAACAAACAGAGCTGATGGGGACTAGCTAGAGTAGTATTGACTTTTTTTGTTCGATGAATTGCCAGGAGTGGGGCTCTAAAAGGCATCACAGTGTGGGTGTTTTCAGCACCTTTGTGTTCTTTCTGTGTTTTTATTTGGAACTCTTAAGTTCCTGTGAAAGCAGTAATAATTTTTTGGATGCAGCTAAAATTCTTAGTGAACCTCTCCTGTGGTTTTTCTGCCTCTTTATTTTAGTGTATTTTAGTTTTATTGCAAATCTTGACAACTTGGTATTTATCTAGTGTTTGCTTAGGCTTCAAATTCTGTGTAAAATGATAGGTCTATTTGCTTTGAGAATGTATTTTGTCCTTTACACTACTTACTGGGTGGGATGAGATTGTGGAAGGTTGGAGTACCTTTACAATTCATGTTCTTTCAATATCTTTTCTTCATTTCATATGAAGAAGTTCATGTCATTTCTGTGGTTTGAAAGTAATTGCAATGAAAAGGTGAGTCTCTGGAAGAGCTTGCCAAGATTAATTTTTTCCAAGTACTCTTGTTTTTACTCAGGTACTGTTGTTTTATAGTCCTTATTTGAAGAGAACAGACCAAGGCCATTTGATATAAATACTGTTTTCCTTTGTGCTTTTCCACTCCTGTTCTATATTCACTAAGTAAGTATTGTAATAAATTAAGATACTGAAATTCAGAAGTCATTTTATTCCCCCTCTGGTTTTTTGGGTTTTGGTTTTTTTTTTCCAAAAATGGGGAAGAACTGCAATTCTGGATGAGTGGATGAGTTTGTTTTGTGTAGTTTTTGTTTGGCCTTTTTTGTTTGCTTTTTGCCTTTTGTTTTGTTTATTTTGTTTTGTTTGGGGTTTGTGTGTGTGTGTGTGTGTGTTCGGTGGTTTATTTCTTTTTTTTTCAATGCAGCTACATCTTATTTTTACCTGAAAATAACAGAAGATTCTCCATGCAAATTGTGTTTGGCACAGATTTAGGGTTCTGGTGGCCAAGATTACTTACTGATGAAGTAGATGGAGAGCTATTCTTTTGCCATCAGTACACGGTGAACTGCACTTAAACATTAGTAGTAGTTTACTGCTAATGTTTCTAAGGACGTGAGTTGAGTTTCAGAGAAAAATGTTGTTATCCTGTTTAAGCAAGTTGAAAAAAAAAATCTGCCTGTGAAAATATCTTAGGAAAACTTTCAATTTGATAATCTTGATTGCTATATGTTGGGGCAAAGATTCATTGATGATTTGGATCTTTAGGGGGTTTTTTTTGCCTTCAATAAACCTTCTAAAGAGCTTTTTTCTAAAAATTTTTTTTTTTTTGAGAAACAAAACTAGACTGGACCCCAAGGAGTTGTACATTACATATAATAAAAAATACTTAATGGTAAACCTAGTTCAAATGCTTTCCTCATAGTTACTGGGCCATAAAAAGCTATAATCGGAACAAGCATGTAATAAAAGCAAACTCTTACTCAAAAGAATTCCTTTCATTTCAGAAAGAAGCCATCAGTAATTGTATTACTTAGCAATTATAGGGAAATCCCTTTTTGTTTCAAATGGTTTATAAGCTTGAGCTAATCCTTCAATGGTCTGTGAAAATAAACTAGGGGGATGGTGTGGTGGGGAGGCACACAACCAAACCTAGAGATTAATGACAGTCAAACCTGACAATTAACTCAGAATCCTTAGTTTTATGTCTGTAGTGAGTCTCTGGTCTTGTACAGCATTCTTCTGTGTTTTTAAAACGAGGATTAGATACATATTGCTAACAGGATTAATAGAAAGGTATGAAATCTTTTGGTTTTGATAGGCTACGTGCTAGCAAGTCTTGCTCATAGACAAGAAGCTATGAAAGAACCAGGGTGCTCTGTGTTGCACAAGTGTGTTTTATGAGTTGTTGGTTGAGTGGGTGGTTTGCTTGCCAGATTGGAAAGACATTGCAAGTGATGATTAAAATGTCATATAATATATTTTATAAATCATTTTCAGAGGGTACCATTATGCCTAAAATAGATTAAAAACTAGGGGCGTTTCAAATAATTAATGTGTAACAGTATTGCATTCTTGCCAGTCAGTAGATTCCACACAGTATTGTCAAGAATACATAATTTAAATATAATTTAGACTTATAAATATAGTTTAGACTTACACTGTATGTCATTGTACTTGGATGTAGGCATCTTGCTGTAGTGCCTACCAACTTGGCTTCCCCCAAACTGTTAAACTGAAATATCGCTAAGCAGAACATACCCCATTAGAAACAGAAACCACATTATCCATATAAAAATTTAAGACGGGAGATGACTGAATTTCTTCTGCTATAAAATTGTCAGAAAGTTAATGATAGCTGACTTATGAGATAAATTGATAGTCGAGTACATATTAACAGGCATAGTATATAAATAATCTAGAAAATCTGCTTGCTGTATAGTTATGAATTAGTCTCCAAAATGCTCTGAACACTTCTAGTATTCATTAAGAGAGATCTGCCTTCTCACTTTTTGTATGGAAGGGTATTATAACTTGGTCATGGTGTATTTGGTTTTGTTTGTATTTAATCTTCAATTGAGTTTCATTATGGTTTCATGATTCTGTTCTCAAAGCATTGAATTAGAGCCTAAATAAGAATAAATAGCAAGAACCTGAAACAGTTCACTTCTCTCTAAAATACACAAAGCTTTCAGCAGTCATGGGAGGACTCGTGGGATTCCTCTGGAGCTGTGAAAAAGGTCCAGAGAAATGACTACCTAAAATATCAGAATTGGTGTATAAACTTGCTGGTAAAAATACTGCCTGGATCCTGGCAGCTTTCACACAGGCTGCATTGGGCAGTTAAGGAAAATCAAGAATAAAGTGAACAGGATTGGTTTTTGAAGTGTATTGCACTCCATCTGACAGCTGTCTCAATGTTGTCTCTAAAATGCTCTAACTTGTGAGTGAGACTATGCAGTGGTCAGAAAATTGTAACTATTGCCCACGTCAGCCTTTCAGTTTGCTGGGCTCCCCTGAGACTGAGGAACCTGACCGTTTCTGTCTAACATGCTATGACATTTAAGAAACAGTTTAAAAAACTGATGGTCACAGTTGTCCTTGTGGGAGAATACCGATCTATTTTTCATAGCCTTTAACAATCTCATAAAAAAAATGAAATTACCTCTTAAAATTTACACTGTCATATGGCCCAGATGTACTCCCCTTTTCCAAGCAAATGAAGCAGCTCTCTGTAGCCTCCTCTGGAAGTTTAGTGCTTGGGGTACTTCAGATCTGCAGTGTACTGCACAGAAAACCATCATCCTGAGGGGACAGTGCTGATACATGATCTTTGATCCTTTCTTTAACCAACCACTACAAGATCTTCTGCTAAAGCATATGCTTCTCTCTTTGCAGAACCAGGTGTTCTGCATTCCATTGCTACTTGATTTTTCTGTTCATCTTTCACAAGTAATGCTGCCCATTTCTTAAAATACAAATGATAAATACTGTAAAACATGATTTTATTTTTTTAATCTTCTTTTTCTATTTCATGGTAAAATAAATGTTTTGGGTTTTGGTTGTTGTTTTTGTTTGTTTGTTTGTTTTAAAACCTCTTTTATATTGTCCTCTCTTCATATCCTCTTTCTTTCTGGAAAACAGGGGACTTCAGGAAATTGTTATTTGAGGAAAACCATGCAATGGAGATGGCTGAAGTCAGATAAAAGGAATTCCTGCCCAGGGTCTGGCTGTGCTATAACTCACTGTCACTTCTTTTTCCGAAAGAATACTTGTTGAGTGTCTTGATGCTTAAAAGCATAAAAATAATTCAAAAAATGAATTTGCATCTAATATCTGCCTGCCTTCCAGGCAGCATGAATTACACATTTCTTCTCTGAGTTTTCTTTTGTAGAAAGAAAGTCCCACCTCCTGCCTTGGTTTGCTTCTGCCACAGATACTACGGACAGTTTACAATCTCGAGCTCATTATTAATTCCAGGCAGTGTCTTCTAACACTTCCAATCTAAAGGATGGAGACATCCAACCTATAACTCTTTTATCCATTTTAGTTTGCTTTACGTGATGATTCTAATTTCCCTTTTGTTTATGGAAATTGATTTTTGCATCTGGTTTTAAGTAGCAATGAATTCTGGAGTATAAGGTGACTGAAGGAGGTAATAAGGTTAACTTACCCATTTTTACTTTTCCTTTTTTTTTTTCTTCTCAAGAGAGTGTTCTCTTTCTAGTACTTTTAAGAGATGACGTGCTGAGATCAGGTAGGAAAAGAAATACCTGGATAGAAAAGAATGGATTCTTCCTTTGCTTTTTTTTTTTTTTTCCAAAGGAGAGTAAAAGGGAAACTTCAATGGCACCAAGCGATTGCATGCATAATGCTAATAATGTAAAATCCTCGTTCTTTGGGGTTTTTGTCAGTTTAAATTATATTTATCACATTTCTGTGCATTCTCACTATTGAAAGAGTGCATATAAAAAAAGAAAAAAGGTGGTATGTCTCCAAGAGACTTCAGCTCCAGTTTTGCAAACAAATGAAGAGGAAGTTAAATGAAAAAAAAATGCATTTAATAAGTAAGAAATATGGTGTTAGTTTTCTCATTTATATTCAATTTAGATGAGAGAAATTATTATTACTGGCAAAAAGAAGGGGAAAAAAAAATCCTTTGTAGAAGATGCATTTATTAAAAAACTCCACAACCACAATGTTTTATAATGTTGTTAATACAGATAGAAAGGCAGTTGTAAGTAGAGAGGTGGGATTCTTCAACAATTTTGTTACAGTTAATATAACTACTTTTATTTTACATCAACTGCTTGGGTTTCAGGATTGTTAGTTTGTTTGGTTGGTTTTTTTACTGGTAAAAGCAGATAGTTTGTGTTTATGTTTGAAGTAGGAAATACCATTTTTGTGCCACAAGGCTATGGCAAGGTTTTGGCATCGTTCAACCTGAGATGGCTTCTATCAGTGTGCTTTTTAAGAAATGAATCAAGTATTTCTCACTTAGTAAAAACCCTAGTGGAAGTGTGCTGTGAAAGCTCTATCAATGTCGTTTACTTTTTCCTTTTTTTAAATGCAGGATTAGCTATGTTGTGTTCTGTTGTCATTTCACAGTTGCTTTCAGAGAAGTCGTCAAAGCTAAATCTTGTCACACGTGTTGTGACTACCTCTGTGAAATGTGGTGGTCCAAAAAAACCCAAAAATATTTTTTGTAAGTATGTTGGAGGACATGAGATTAAAAAAATTTAATAGGAACTCTTAGTCAAATTGGTCATATCATAACTTTAATTTATTAATAAGGCATTGATTGTGACATCTAAGCTATAATGGTATTCTGGTGATCACTCCCATGGAGAGCATGTAACGCTGGTTGGTGACAGGTACAGAGCACTTTGTATTCAATTTGGCGTCGTAACTTTCTTAAAAGTACCGGTGCTGTATCATTTCCATTTATACCCAACTAGGATATTTTAAAATTGTATTTAAATTCATAGCTTACTGGCAAGGTTGTATTATTTGGGAACTCTTTCGGACAAAGGAATATGATAACGTGTCTTCTTTCTGCTGTGGTTTAGGATTGCATACAATTCCAGCTTTTCAGCACAAATTCTCATACTGGCTTTTCATTTTTATCTTTGAATTTTTGAGGCCTGTTTATGACACTGGTATTCAGAGAGTATCTTGATGTTTGAAGATGTGACTTCTACATATAATCAAATAAAAATTGACTTCCAAAATTTCTGTCAGTGAGGAAGCAGAGTAGAACTGACCTATTTATATTTAATCACAATAATCTAAAAGATCACCTGAATGGTATTGCTTTAAATTACTGTAGTGGTATGTGTTGAGTGTTCTGAATACAAACAGGGGTATGAGGGGCATTCAGAATGTAGGATACTTTGAAGCAAAACTTCTTGTATCTACAGTGTGCTGATCTGGAAAGGGTGGGGTTCACTTCTCAAGGATATCTGTGGACGACATCATTGTTAGTTACTAAGTTTGGAGTCCTTTCATGGTCTTTGTTGTAATATCCTCAATTCATATCTTTCTTTCCATAGAGGTATTCTATGCAATCAACTCCGAAGGGAGAAAAAAATCCCACACAATCCCTGTAGAAAAAAAAGAAAATACGCTGGTACTGAAATTAGTGTTTTAACTTGGGCTTGGATAAAGAAATAGACCTGTGTATTAAAGGAAACTTTTTAGCTGACTAATGAGTTTATGTTGCTCGTTCTTGAAACTTAAGGTCTCCCAGTTTGAACACATTGAGTTTCCTATAATGGTCATCAGACCTAATCTTTCACTTTGCAGAGTTTTTGAATGTGTACCATGTATTCTGTTAATCCTCTGGAAATATATGCAGGTGCTAGAAAAGAATGTTTTCTGAAGAAGGTTATCTTCTGATGAGTAGCAAGGAGAAAGCTGAAAATTTTGAAATCAAATAGTCGTTGTTGCAATTAGTGTACTTAAAACCACCATAAATGCCTCGTCTTGAAAGAAAAAGTGTCTCTGTACTATCACTCTTTAAGATGCACTACATCTGTTTGAGATGGGAGTCACAGGTATAATGTTTCTGAAATTTGCTCACTAATTACTGAACAATAAGTTACAGTAATTAATATAAAATTTCTTGGAATTCTGTTCATAGAAGAACACTATCTAATCACGATAGTCAGGACTTACCCCGTTGTTCATGATACAGCAGAACCATACCATTAAACCATGAGGCGTAGGAAGTTCTAGTCTGCTTCTCCTGTCTGAAGCTACTTATTTTATTTTTTTTTTTCTTTCCCTGTCATAGAATCCTTTGTATTTACATCTAGAGCCAGGAATGCCATGGGAAAGAAGAATTCATTAGCCTTTACATAAGTTATGGCATAATATAAATTGACAGCAATAGCCCAGATGTCAATCCAAATATTTAATGTAACAAACAAAAAGAATATGCTCCATATTCCTCAGTTTATTATTAACAGTATTCTACTTTTTCAACAGCAGCAGACCTAGTCTAATAATAATATAGGATATATAACTATCTATTATTAATAATAAAATACAACATCATTTAAGTGTTCCAAAAATATATATATTCTGATACTGTAAAAATACCTTTGTGGGAAGATAATTATGTTTATAACAAGTTCAGGAGTTTAGATACAATTCTTTTTGAGCTTTAATACCCAGTTTTGTGTGGAGAAACTCCAGCTATCAACTAGTGAGAAAAACACCCAAGACTGCAGAACTATATATACCCTTTTGAAATAACTCTATTGTGAAGCAGTGCAACTTTTGCATCTTGTTCTAGGATTAATTGAAAAAGCAGTGGAGTTGCATGGGAATGTAGAAGTCAAAAGAGACCTAATAATTTATGATGCAGCAATAAAAACAAACATAGGTAAGTAGATGAGAACAGGCACAGTTCCTGAGATTGGTTGATTTGTGTTGCACATTATTATGGTAGAAGAGAATAGAAATAGAAATAGGAAAGGCAAAGACAAATGTTTGCTTTTTTTACACTTACTAAAATAATAAACAACTTCAACCTAGTTTTTTTGAGATTATTTTTGTGGCTGTAAGGTTAGAAAGATTTATTATGAAATAAAAGCTTTAGAATCTGTAGAAAATACATCATCTTTCAAAGTACAATTTTAGGGTCAAGTCACACATTTGGAGAACGAAAATAATTGCTATCAGGAGTAATTCTTACAGAGGTAACTACTCTAATTCTGCTTTGACTTTACCACTGCCATTCATGTTTGGAATTGATGTACATTTCTGCCATGTCAAAAATAGAGGAGAATAATTTGCAGTTTTTTCTGGGAATAGCTGATCTGTTTTTCTCAAAATAATGCTGATTGTTGTTAATCAACTTGTCAGAACTGAATAGGTTTCTTCTTTATCAAAGTGAAGAAAATTGGGACACTAAATAACAGACTGCGTGGAACTAGGACACTCTGTTTGGAGACATAGCTCCAGACACTGTAGAGGATTTTTTTGACAGATAAGCTGTGTGCTTAAAGAGATAAGTGTTAATCTAATACATTGGAAAACAGACAGATTACAGTGTACTCTGATGCATTCAAATAACAAGACTAAGTTCGATTCACCATCTGAATCTGTTTCATAAAACTCTACAAACTTACTGTCGAGACGATGGCAGCAGCTGGTAAACTGTATCTCTTAGACTGTTGCTGTTTACTCTATCAGTGTTTGGATCATGTAGCAGCTTTACTAACATCTTTAATATAGAAAATTAATTTGGTTTTGATTGGATTGTAGGGAGTTGAAAGAAGATCAACATAGTGCCTCTGTTATCTTTGTTCCTGGTTTTCTCAGTCGCTTTCTATTTAAGTTTCCAGAATAAATATTGTCTATCATTACAATGTCCAGAATACTGATGCTTGATACAGCTGTATAAGCTGATCATTTGTCTCCTATACAACATGTGATTGCTTCAGTAAAAGGTTCACGTCAGTGCAGACACTGAGTACAAGGCACATGGCAAACTCTAACTTTTGAAAAGGTACTTTAATACTCTATTGCCTCAGGCATGTAAGATTAGGACATATTAAAGAATGATGGCAATTCAAAGAAGAATTATAGAAGCTTCAAGGTGTGAGAGCTGTTCTTGTCATAATATGACATGTTCTTTTATGGTTAAAGCTAAGATAAGGAACAGTGAAAATGAGCTCCTTCAATCAAGTTATCAGGTTCTCTGGAATTGTTAAATATTATTAAATGAATATAGGTTTCGAGATGACTTTTAAGAGTTTTGTGATTTGTAATACACAATAAAATCTGGTTTAACTTATGTATGTATTTATATCCCTGACTACAAAAGGGATATATGTTTGATATATATATACATGCAGCTAACAGATGGGGGGTGGAAACAAAGTGGCGATCTCCAAAAGCAAGGATATACAAGACCAAAATAATTACCATCGTTTAAACTGTGGAAGGAAAATTTTGTTTAATATTAGCTGTGTGACAAGTGGTATGGCGAAGAGAACATATGCAAGTTCTCATGCAGTCATTTGTCCTTATATTCTGGGTATAGAATTTGTGTAGAATGTGTTAGTATAACATGTAAGTGCTATATTAATGTATTGCTGTATACATGCGCTAAGAAGACCTGCTGGAAGTCTGCATTGCCTTAATCTGCCTGTGTAGTTCCAAGCTGGAGCTGGTTTATGTTTGCCTCGAACACAGGTGGAATACCTGTCCACACAGAAGTATCCTCTGTAGGAATTTTAATATTCTGTCTTGTTTACTGGACATCAGGCAAAATAAAATTCATGTTAAAATGTGTTGTGTAGTAGAACGCTAGGTGTACTTCAACAAGATCAGTCCAGACAAGGAAAAAAATAAATAAATTAATAAGGTCATTTGATCTGGGGGAAAAAAAAAAAAAGTACTCTGTTGGAAGTAGTAACCTCTGAACCCTGGTCTGAATGTGTTCATCTAAGACAAGAACATATCATGATCTTGTGAAGATTCCTGCTAATTGCATAAGAACCAGTTAGAGAAGAGCCATTTGAGCCTTCAAAAGCAGTAGTATGCAAGGCAGGACTTTATAGATTCTGCAGAAGACTTTGAGCTAGGAAGTCACTGTGGTAGTTACCTGCTTGTGTTCCTCAAAGAGAATTTTCCCTTCTCTGAACCTAATTCTACTTTTCTGGCTTGCCACAAGCATTAGTGAGGAAGCAGTGAAGTTGTGCTGCTTCACAACTGTGCTGCTGTTGCAAAGGTGATACCAAACTGCTGCTCGGAAGAGAAGGATTGCTTTGTATGTTTGGCTGTTACATCGAAACGGTGATTTCAGATGCTAATTAGGTCTTTTTATATCTCTTGGCCCAGCACCCTAAAGAATGTGGTGGAACTGTTCCATAGGTACTGAACTTCTCCTTATGATATAGTGCTGTACTACCTGAAACCTCCTGTGTAGAAGAGCTGGATGAATGGGGCTTATCCGCGCTGCTCTTGCAGCAGCAGGGAGACTGGTAGTCTGTGGGCTTCTCCCTTGCCATAAACCAATGCCTTCCTGGGTTTTGTCATCCCAGGGGGTCTGGTACTGGACTTCCAGTAACTTCACACTGAGTGAGTGTGCTTCTTACAAGACAAACCCAGCAGCTGTTCTGAGAATATGTATTAAATAGTAAAAAATCCTCCACTGAAAGCTGAAAAGAAAGATAAAGATGTGGTAAGAGTCTGTGTCTTTTCATTTTGTTTTTAACTGCTGATCCAATAGGATATTCTACAGCTTTTTTTTTTTTTTTTTTTACTGGCTGGGTTCTTGTCAACAATGAAATAACCTAAGCACAGGGTACAAATTCTGCTTTGTGTCTAGTTAACTGGGCATTTAGCAAGTACCTCTATGATACTGGAATATTATTGTACTATAGTTTTTTTCTGAACTTTGCTATGTGATTTTTAAAAAGTACTGTTTCGAGTTCAAAAGATTTGTCAAATACAAGATTCCTAGTAATTTAAAAAGTAATGAAATATATTAGAACTTACAAAGACCTTGGAAAAGGAAATGCTTCTCCAGGTAGCTTTTGATTCTGTTGGTAACATGAAAATGGTGTTCAGATCTCCTCTTGAAGGACTCTCATTAGCATTTATGAAATAAACTGGAGGTGAATACTCTTGTGCCACTTGTATACAAAATATTCTGTGAGCATTTCTAATTTGTAGACTCATAGTTTCCTGTTTCTAACTGTAAATGCTTCTTTGCGGAGAATATTGAATAGAACCATTAAAGCTGAGAGGTTTTCCTGTACCACAGATCAAGATGTCTACATAGCCATCACCAGCATTTTATCTTAGTACATAAATCAGGGAAATAGTCAGTATACTGAACAAATTTAAGAGATGTGAGAAACTTCATATGCCATTCCAATTTGATCTTTACCAAATGATATATATTATAAAATAAAACATACTCATATTACTTCATGCAACTACCTTGGAAAAATGGTTTTGACTTAGAAATATTAGTTTCTGTCACAAATTGTATTTACTTTTCCTGCAGGTAGGACTCAGGGTGCCAGCAACGTTCTGGTAAAAGTTAAAATTACTCCTATGGTGACAGCAAGCGACAGACTTCACGATATTGCCTTTTTTTTTTTAAGATTTAAAGTTTCAATTTTAACAATGTATAGACTACACTGTTGAGGAGTGACAAAGCTCCAGTTCTTTGCTTGATGTAATCTTCAGGAGAATGTTTGACTGCAGTGTGTGGTTTCAAAGATGCAGCTGCATTTCTCTCTAGTGTAGTGAGACAGACCAGTATGTTCCTGTGGTTATCTTTGCTTGCTTTATTTCTGCAGCATTATATTTACTTATTAGAGGAGCAAAGTGATTTAAGAGGGGTGGGGGGGAGGTTTTAGCTGCTTAAGGCAAGGTATGTATTTTTTTTCTATTTTTTTTTTTTTTGGCAAATATGACAACATTTAACGTGTTTACAAGGAATTGTACATTAATTATGTTGCATAAAGAGTATTAATATAGACATTTATTCTTGACTGAAATAACTTGTGATATTTTATTGCCAGAAAGATACATGGTAACTGACCTTGTCTGGACTCTGACAAATAGTATCTGAGAAACTATTATTTGGACCTGTACATCCATCCTATACTGGAAAACCTTATCTTAGAATACATTATTATAAACTTATTTTCAATTTTAAATGTGAATTAATATACTGAGTATATTTTCATTTCATTGTCAGTATGCTAGATAAAAATAAAATATTCTTTCTTATCCTGAATACTGTTTTATAGCCATTCAGATTTAGTATTCCCATGGCCTGCTGACCTTCCTTGCTGAGAATTGGAGACTGAGATATGTTCTCAGACTATTTTTCATTAAGTGGCTTGCAAATTTATTTAAATTGATTGAAAATCATCTCTAATTACAGGTAATCATAAAGCAAATGATGATAAGGAAAAGGTAGCATTTAGTTCAATTATCAATCTTTTTTTTTTAGTGCATTCTTAGTAGATTACCAACTGTTCTTTCAGAAAAAGTGCTGTGTAATAGGAGTGACTGTTGATAAAATTACATGTTTGTTTACCTGTGTTTGTATTTCTCTTGCTCTTGTATACCTAGACCACTATAGTGTGTGCAATATTATCTAAAGGTAATGTAGTGTAGGTTACTGGGAAATTAAAATATACTAAATATTTAATATGATGATTTACATATCCCAATCTTCCCACTTGCATTCTGTAATTGTGCTCTGCCATGGTGAAGAAAATTATTAGTGTTTTGGTAGTTTCTACAGGGTTTTTTCAGCATTAATGTTTTGAGTAATTAAAGAAAAGAAAAAGAATTGTCACCAGGAATTAATACCACCCTTGCTCTAAGGAGAAAAAAACCCCCACCAAAACAGAACAAAAAAACCCCAACAGACAAATGCAGAACAGAAGAAAGACCCAAATAAAGAGGAAAAAAACCGAACCCACCAGATCTGTTCAAGTGTCCATGTTAATGTTTTACTGCTGTAGGAGATCATGGGTGGTAATTGATTGTACTGTATGGCCCAAAGAACTTCATGGCCCAAAGAACTTCATGCTAAGTATTTTATTGAATAAAGCTTTGTATTACAAAGGGACTATTCGGGTTGTAATTATCAAGCTAAAATCAATACCACTTTCCCAGACTGGTACTTTATATGTAAGGGTATTCTTAAATACAACAGTATAATCAATAAACAACCGGACATTTTCCATTTTCAGTAATTAACTCTATCCAGTAGTTTTTCAAGGGACCTTCTGCTTTCTGTGCTATTAATAAGAGTTCTGCTTTTTCCCATCATGCTTACTAAATGGATCCAAAAAGCCTGGACAAAATTATGTACGGGTTTTGAATACATTTAGTCTTCCACTGCTCTTTTATTTCCTTTGGGTGGCAAATACATCTGTCACTACTGAAGTGGAATCGCTAGCTTTTTTCTTTTCAAAAAGATAAATATCGAATGAATTTCTGGACAGGAACTAGAGAACCTTCTCCTGTACTTGGAGAGAAAGCCCTGTTTATTAATGATCCCACTGAAGATCAAGTTTATTAACCTTTGTGTCTGCTGAAAGCGCACACAAAATGTTTGTGTATGTGTTTCATAGATACTAGGTGATACATGCTCCTAAGCATTAATTTCGTTGGTTTCTGAGAGTGACTGTTCAGAAGGTTCAGGCATAGCTACTTCAGGATATTGAAGTCAACAATATGTACTATTGAATTTCTCCATGTCAGCAAGATCTGATTTCTTCAGGAGTTATAGAAGTGTTGCAGCTAGTGCTTCTAGTACAGTCGAAAACCTTTTTTAAGGTAGTTACTGTTGGGTAGTTGAGGAAAGCAGTCATTTCCCATCTGAATGTTCTCTCCAGTCTGTTCCACAAATCCAGCTTTCTCATCCTCTTCCCATACAGTGCTTTCTCCAACTTCCCCCTGTCATAATGGTCCTTCATTTGATTAGCTCATCTTTGTCAATGCCTTCTGTGTATGAGGGGACAGGACACTGGATATGGTGCTCCAGATGCATTTCCCAGACGCTCTCTAGTGGGCAATAATCACATCCCTTGGCCTTCCAGGTATGTTCTAATTAGTAGGCTTACGTTTTACTCATTCCTTCCCCCTAAAAGGAATGAAAGCTACCAAAAAGGACTCCAGCTGGATGGAAGCATGAGACATTTTTCACTTCCCACTATCCTCATCAGGAATAAACGTAACAGATTTACGCTGTTGCGATAGCCTCACGTTCTTGATGAATAAGCATAATAAGAGGCCTTTTCTGCATTGATAAAGGATGCATCTGCTGTCATTACTGGTATGATTGTTTAGAAACTATGTTAAAAACTGGACTTCATTTTAGTTTCTAAGAAGATTACGGACGTCTTATTTTGCAATATTTGTAAATATTCCTATGTAAGACAACTGAAAGTAATTTCTTGCTTTGAACTTTGAGTGTTGCCATTGTTCCGATTATTTTATTTTAATCAGAATTTATTTTAGAGTGAACAAGTGTGAAATTACTGTCCTGAAAGATGAAAAGATTTGTGGTACACTTATATTCCATAGAAATCCTATTTCTTATTATGTAAATTACAAATAATCTATATATTGTCTTTGAACCTGGAAGAAAATTGTTATTTCTTAGAATAAACTCACTTTTCTATCTTAGCTAATTTTTTTTTGCCATTCCTGGTAGTAAAGTAGTGTATTAACAAGTTTTAAAGACAAAGGCATTAGAACTCTTGACATTTTTTAAGAGTTAGTGAAGCTAATTTGAATGAAAACTCAGATTAAATTTACATCCTCACAAACGTACTTTTTTTTTTTGCAATAACCTACAGGAACAAATGTGAATTTCAGGAACTGCAATAACCATCTCTGTGACAAAAACCCATCCTTTACATAAAGACCGAACTACCAGTCTGGCAGAACTTTCCTGGCAGATACAGCTGCCAGTGCACAGTTTCTGTAAGCAATACATTATAGAGAGTAAAAACCATTATACAGATTTTGTGTGCAGCAACGATGCTGCTCTGCTGAGAGAAGATACAGAACTTTAAGTTGCAGCGCTTTTCTTTTCCAAATGCACTTCTCTAATTTGAAAATGATGTTCTGTTACTTGGCAGGGTGGTTGAAATTATACAGTTCATAAAGAAAAGATATATTTTGAGACACTGTGAATGTATATACTGCATCTCTTCCTGAGATTTGAACTCAGAATATGAAAAGTGACTATAGTACTTTATAAAGAATATGGGTTTTGCTCTGATTGACTGCTAAATTAGCTTAGAAAAATGTTTTGGTTTATTTTGTTACTAAAATTTTATCTATATATTTTGCAGACCATAAAAATGGTTACAAATTTACCTTAATCATTCAATTCATTTTCTCATCAGTCTTTTCTGATATATTTGTTCAGTCCCATTTAACCACAAACCGAATATATGGTACTTCTGAGAGATGGTAAAAAGAATTATTGATGCATTGTATACTGATAAAAGATATTATTCATAATGAGTGGGTAGAGGAAAAGAAAGAAAACCTAATTACTCGACCAGTACTTCCAATTTATGATCTCTGATGAAATTTCTTTAAATATGGTAAAGTATCCTAATCTGGATACCAGTGAAGTGTATTCATAAATGTTTAAACATATACCAGTGACCATGTTTAAAGTAATAGAGTACTGAGTTATAAACCTCAACAGCACTGTCAAACTAGCCTTTGATAAGAGTGTTCTGTAAATGGTTTGCTTTATGGATGAAGGTAGTTTGGTTGATGGCTTCAATATACAGATTACTGGTAGTAGAACTGTTCTCAAAGTCTTTCCAAAAACACTTTATATGTGAAATTATTTAAATTTTAGTGGTCATTAATAGCAATTATGGATTTTTTTTATTCATCAGAGAAGAATCAAAAGCGTGATTTTTCTTCAGTATTAGTGGGGAATCACCTTTTGTGTTTCAAAGGAACTGTTATAGAACTCTTTATGTGAAAGGATTATGTTGCAAAATATGCTTTTCTTAAACTAAGAGGGCCTTTTTTGTTGTTTTTGTTTGCTTGGATTTTGGTTTAGCTGCTTGATTTTGTACTTTGGACAGTAGACATATGGAGTGTAGTTGTGACCTAAGCACTTCTGTCATAATTTCTGGAATTTCTATAGGTAATGTGATGCACTCCCATTTTATTTTCATTCACTTAACTGAATTCAGGGATGCATTATTTAGTAGCCCCATCTCCCTCACTTGCGTGTGTGTAATCTCACTAAAATTGTTCAGATTTCTATCCTGATGTTGGGATCCCACTGTCTATATCCAACTGCCAGTCCCTCACAGCCCAGATGACATTCAGTGCCTGTGCTGATTGTTCCAATCTGTGCTATGGTGTTAGACTGTTGCTGCAGTTTTCTGACTTGGATGCAGCATTGTCCTTCAGTCTTCAGAGGAACCAGGGGACCCAGCTATTGAGGAACCTGCACGTATGCAAGATTTTTTTCATGGCCTTTGCACCAGATGTGTGAGGACATGAGGGTATGGAAGTACGGCTGATGTTATATGGGTCTGTGTCCATATAATACCTGTTTGATGGTGGCCTCTCTGTCCTCATGGAGAGATGGCTGCAGAATAAAGCCATTTAGACTGTGTGCAAGGAAATCCTGAAGAAACTGTAACAACTGGATGCTTCTCAGCGTTTCCTTTGCTTTTCAGAAAGCACTGATTTAGTCAGGCGACACGGTTCACGTTAAGGAGTGTATTTGAATTGTTTTAATGCTGAACTGGTTGAATAAATCTTAATTCAATTTACCTGTATCCCTTAATGAAATTTTAAACATCCTTATGAGTTGTTCCGTTACCTGTACAACTCTCTTCTAAGGATGTGCTTAATTGAATTTATGTCAGATGGGACTTAAAACTTCCATAATATATTCAGAATAGGTGTAATAGGTTTTGCTTTGGAATATGATAACCAAGGGACACTTAAATTTCTCAAGATAACGCAGGGTATATAATATTTCTGTCTCAAATTGATGATAGAATCTCCAGTTCCTCTCTCTTCCCCCAACCAAGAAAAAGATGAGAGATGCATAAAATGAGTATTTTACAGTGGATACTCTATTTACATATATTTCCTGCATATAGGAGCATAAAGTTTGGAAATGTGTAGGCAGGCAGGATGGTTGCAGAAAGAAATACAGTAAATGCCTTTTAATGGCTTAGCATAAATATGATGTACCTTGCTCAATACTGTGGTGTCCACATTTCTTTTGCATGAATGTTAAATTTGTGGTTACTCTGGCGATGAGACAGAATTTTATTGCTGTTCTTTGGGATACAGAAATAAATTAATATTTGTACTCTCCATTTCTAGGAAGAGTAAAATGCGAGGGATAAGTGGAAGAATTCCTGTTGTTTTTAAAGCATTTTTAGCCTTGGAGGTTGTTCCTGAAATCACAGAAGATTTTACTTAAAATTAAGCATTTTTCCTCTTCAGATTTAATAAATCCTCATAGAATTTGTCTTTAACAAGCGCTATTCACAACAAATACTGACATTCGTGTAGAGAAGGCAAATAGGAGGATTTTAAACAGGTCTATTCTTATCTTTGATATTATGTATTAATAACATGCCCCATCCTTTTGGGCAGTGGGATGGAGTTAACTTTCTTCATAGTAGCCCATATGGTGTTGTGGTTTTAATTTGTTATTAAAATGGTGTTGATAATCCACCCGTGTTTTGGCTGCTGCTGAGAAGGGCTTGCCCAATGTCAAGGCTTTCTCTTCCTCTGTAGGATGAGGATGCAGCCAGGACAGCTGACCTGAATTGGCCAAAGGGTCACTCCATCCCATAAGATGTTATGTTTGGCAAGAACCTCTCACAACCTAAAACAAAACCCAAAACAACCCCCAAAATGCAGTGTGGTTTTGTCTTCTGGGACGGTTGTTGCTTAGAGACTGGGGGGGCATCAATCTGTTTGTGGGAGGTGGTGGGTGGTCGTCTTTGCATCACTTATTTGTTCCCTTTTCCCAATTCCTTCGCTTATTAAACTGTCTTTTTCTTTACCCATGACTTTTGTCACTTTTGCTTCATTTTCTTCCTCATCCTGTTTGTGTGAGGAATGAGCAAGTGACTGTGTGGGTGCTTAGCTCCTGGCTGGGATCTACCCACCACATAGTATGGTACCTATGGGTTACTCACTGTTTCTTGAGTCTTACTGACTTTCAGAGTATTGGCCTTAGGCTGTACCTAAGAATACACAAACTCAAGTGGCTCTTGCTTCTTTTGATCATAAGGTAATGTAAAAGAGGAATATAAGTTTGGTTAAGTCTGTTGTGTATTTTATCTATTGGTACAAGACTGTCATTATGACTTGATCTTGTGTAACATTTAGCAGTGATTCATGAGAATATTTGCTGTTGAATGAAAAAAGAACAAAACCCATCCTCACCTTTTATGAATGTGCATGCATTCTAGAAATGCACAATCTAGTGGGCTCAGGGCATTATTTAACATCTTTATGAATTATGAGGAAGAAATGTAGTGACATTGGAGACAGTTCTAGGCTGTAGGTGACAATGGAGTGAAAAAGGAATGGCTTTATCCTACTGTTATTCATCTTGCACGTGTAGCAGCGGTTGGTATAAAGAGTGAATAAGCTGTTCAAGATGAAATAATAGTGCTGGTGAGGGCAGCCAGGCACACAGACATTTGCAGGACCTGTGAGCTGTAGTCCTTGCTCATAAAAAGTGTCACAGACACCCATGGTCTGAAAGCAGCCTGACCTTTGGTCTAAACTGTTATGGCAGCGATATGTTCTCCACAGGTTTTGCTTTTTATAGATTTTTAAAGTTAACAAATGTTAACTTTAAATGAGCTGGAGGGATCCGAGTTGGTGGAAATGAATTATTTGGCAATTTCATGCGTTATGACCCCTTAGACTTAGAGCCTGTCATTAGAAACACATCAAAATGTATTTATGGAGCTTAATTTAATTGAACTGTCTTGTGTTGTTTTTCTGCTTTTTTCTCTCTGAAATATTAAGTCTTGGTAGTTTCTTTTGTATTAGTAAAGTGGCATATGTTAATGCTTGAGCATTATCATTGACAAACATACGATGACAGACTAAAATGTGCAATTGAAATTCTAGTTTTTAAACTTGATATTTTCCTGAAATAAATACCTGACCTGTTTACGAAATCAGTGGTTCTTAGCTGTTCTTGTTCCTTTCAGAAATGATTCGTGAGTTTCTACTTAGCATGTGATTTTTCTCTTGCCTTTTCCTGGATGCTGAGAAGTATTCTGTACGCAAAGACTGAAAACTGCTATATGCTCTTTGGGATTTCAGGAGTTGAATGATATTTTACGAATGTTGGGGGGTAAAGGGTTTGCAGTTGCTTGTCAGTTTGTTGTTTGTGTTGTTTTTTTTTTTTCCTGCAGTATTTCAGTGTTTTGTATTTGGGGATTTTCCTAAAAACAAATGAATGTTTTGTTTTCCTTAGTCTCCCTAATGGCTTGCTGTGCCCTCTTAGCCAGCAGACTAGAGGAATGTTTGCTGGAGATTAAGCAAAAGATGGATAAGTTTCAAAAAGGGATTTAATCAAGCAAGCCGAGATATGTATGATCCAAGGGTTGAATAGTTTTTACTTATCTACAGTTGGAAATGCATGTTGATGTGACAAGATGACATTACAGCTGAACTCTTAAATAGTAGGATGGTTTGATTAAAGGTAAAAAAGGAAGCAACTGGAAAGCCAGACTACTGTGAAATTTGTTGTAGCATTTACAAATGCTCTTACTAATGTTGCTTCAGGTTTTCAAAAACTCAGATTATCATATTGTACAATGGAGCAATTTTAAAACAGAGCATCGTGGAAAAACTCCTGAATTCCTTTACTTTGTAGTCTGCCTAAAATCACAGCAGAGACTTTTCCTAGGGAGAGCAGTAAATTCCACTCCCATGCTATTTTATGCTTCCTTTGATTTACTTTATGTATTCCTGTTTTATTTATTTGTGTTTATCTAAGAAGGACTGTGAGCTGACAACTGACTCAGCAGTAATGGGATTGCAATAATCAAGAGTAATTTAGCAAAATACTTTTTTTGTTTTTCAACATGAACCAAGTTAATCTACGAGGAAAAAGTGTGAGTCATCAACTTGGAGTTCACTCACTAGCAGCCTGTCATCCTACTTTCTCAAGAATATTTTTCTGTGCTGCTTCAAAGGATTTTTTACATCTCTCCCTTTCTCTGTTGTACTGGTGGTCAAGGCAACAGCTAATTTTCATTCAGTTGACAGTGGCCCTAGAACCTGCCACGAGTACGGAGGACTAGAAGTTATATCAGGCTCTGTCCCCTGGGAGGTAGTAATTCAACTTCTTGTGTTATGCTAAGGAAGGTGAGTGATGGGGTATGTTATCAGAAGGACGTTATGAATTCCTGTGTTGAAATAAGACAGTGAAAGCTCATGGTGTCTCCTCCCTTTGCTCCCAGCCCAGGAAGGGTTGCTGTCCTATCTGAAGTCTGTGACATCCTTTCCTTCAAGACTTAATCCAGTGTTAAAAAGCAGAAGGCACACCTCAAGCTGGAAGAGACAAGGAACTTTTCTCCTATGCTTTTTCTTGCTGTCTTGATTGTTATTTGCTTCTTTTGGGAATTCTTTAAGTGAGTTGTTGCTGATTTCTACTTGCTGTTGTTGTATTTTTTTATTTTTTTTTGTCTTTCTGTACTCATTTGACTGATCCTGGTTAAGAAGGTCTGAAAGCCCTAAAAGATCAGCTCAAATGGCATCCACTTATTTTCTATCTGAGCTACAATTTTTTCTTTCTTGAGATTTCTTCTTAGAATCATAGAATGCCTCAGGTTGGAAGGGACCTTCAAAGGTCATTTAGTTCAACCACCCTGAAGTCAGCAGGGATGTGCTCATCTAGATCAGGTTGCTCAGAGCCTCATCAAGCCTGACCTTAGATGTCTTCAGAGTTGGGGCCTTCACCACTTCCCTGGGCAACCTGTTCCACTGTTCCACTACCCTCATAGAAAACAACTTCATCCTAACATCCAATTTAAATCTACCCTTCTCTAGTTTAAAACCATTGCCCCTCCTCCTTTTGCTGCATGCCCTTGTAAACAGTTCTTCTCCGGCTTTCTTGCAGACCACCTTCAGGTACTGGAAAGCTGCTATACGGTCTCCCTGGAGTCTTCTCTTCTCCAGGCTGCACAACACCAACTCCTCCATCCTATCCTTGTAGGAGAGGTGCTCCAACCCTCTGGTCATTTTCTGTGGCCCTCCTCTGGTCTCACTCCATCAGGTCCATGTGCTTCTTGTGCTGAGGGTCCAGAGCTGGGCACAGTACTCCAGGTAAGGTCTCACCAGAGCAGAGTAGAGTGGCAGAATCATCTCTTTCGACTTGCTGGCCGCACTTCTTTTGATGCAGCTTTGATTTACTCCTGCTCTTTCAAGCTCCTTCTCTCATGTGCTGCTGTTCTCTCACACTTGCTGTGTTGATTGTGGAGTGGAGGAGATGGCCCAGGACTTAAGGTGCGTAGTTAGTAGAAAGGACTAGGACTTGGAAGGGGGGTGGCATACAGCAAACACCCAATGAGAATCCAGCAGCTGGAGAAAGCAGAGGGGCATATGTACATGTATACATTCTATTATTTTAAACTAGCAGTCTCCAGAAACAGATGGAAAGTAGAATCTCAAAGATTTCTGCTTGGTGCCATATTAGTTTCTTCAAACTTCAGGATAGTCCAAGGCAACTTTCTTGCCTGTCACACTTTTGAAGCTCACAGCATCCAGTCTGTCAAAAAACAAGTGCTACACACCCTGAGGCAGTTACAGCTAGGGAACAGTATTTGGAAGGTAAAATAAATATCAGTGATGTCCTTGCTGAACTTGAGAACACTCATTAAGCATCTGCTTTCATTTCTCTTTTACTTTGCTGGCATATGAACGAGGTTACAAACAGTCTTAGAGAGCTGGTGCTAACATGTAATATTAAAAAGTGAACAACAAAGTCAACCATGCATATGGTAGAGGTTCTTTTTGCTCAAAACATTGGTTAGTCTTGATAAGAACCTCTTAAATGGGGAGGCCACCCTGGTTTCCCAGTGCTGTAGTGTAGCCAGTGTAAATTCTGTGGAATATCTCTGAAGACAATGCACATTATCTTGGTTTTCATCTTGGATAGAAGGGATATTTTAGAAGAGAAGTACTGAATGCTCGATACATGAAGAGATTTCCTTTCAAAACAGACTCAATCATACCTAGATTTTTCAGTCTTCTAGCTTCTCTAGAATTTGTACTTTGTGGATTACATTTGAGATTGAATGTTATTCCAGTCATGAGGTTAAGCTTGCCATTAAAATTAACTGTGAAACGTGAATACTTCGGGTCTATTCTGAAATGTAGGAGTGCATCTATGCTGAAAGTGGTATATTATAAATAGTCATTCTGAATTAATTCTGAATGATCATACACAGTTTTTTGGATTTCCCTAGTAATACTTAAAAGTAGAGTTACTGTTTAAGTCTCTTCCTCTTCATGCCCTCCCTACCTAGTGCCAGACTTGGTTTGTCTTGAATCACCTATGCAACACAGTAAAATGCAATTCAAGTGTCAAACCCCCCTCACATCATATCCTTATTTCAAACTTCAGCCAAGCAAAAAAAAAGAATTGTGTTCCAGGTCTTAAAAGCAATACTCTGAAACTATTTCACACACGTTGACCAGAAAAATGCACAGAAAATTATATTTTCAATCATCTACAGTAAGCCCAGGGAGATTCAGAGCCCAGTACAATGTAACACAGCCCTTCTTCTCTAGAAATGTGTTGTTGATGCAGTGAGGATATGAGCCAGCCTGTGTCACCTTCATTCAGGGCTGTGGTCCCTGAACCATTCTCATTTGATAGCATAGTCAGAAAGGAGAGCTGGCCCCCTGGTTAAACTCCCAGACAGAAGTCTGGCTGGATTCTACTGTAACAGTCAAATCTTGTGTTTTACCTGAAGACCTGAATATACAGAAGCCATGTAAGCTGTTTACCTGTTGAGATTCATCAAGAGCATTATATTAGTGGTTTGGTCACCTCTAAAGCTTGTATGGGCAGTGGAATGAAGGGAGGAACCACTGTTCTCAAAGTTCTTGAGATAAACTTGGAAGGTTTGGGATATGTAAAGATTAGATTGATGTAAAGAACTGCAACCTCATCAAATATGTTTTGGGTATATACAAAATAGCCTAAAAATGTCAGGTATTCTTTGCTTTGGCTTTGATGAAGACTTTGCTTTGTCTTCACTTGAAACCTGTAGTGCAGAGTTTCAAGGACATCTGTCAGGGATCCTGTAGAGCTGTCTCCTCCCATTTATCAGTTTAAATGATACTAGAAAAAGTACTTCTGCTCATAATTCAGGCATTGCTTCAATGTTTTAGAAGTAGCTCTGGTGTTTCAATGAAAAAGTTGCTTCAGGACCCTTCACAACACATCCAAACAGGAAATGGGCAGTGAGGAGAGGAAGCTGGAAGTGCTCTTATGACAAGTGCTAATGTGACTGCAGTGCTTGTTGTGTTGATCTTGAAGGTTTAAGGTCACCTTTCAATACGACAGAGCTTTAGAATAAATCACAGCCGTGTGTTGGGTGAACTCACTTTGGGGAAAAATTAGGTAAAAAAACTGAAAACTTGCAAATTCAGTTAAAGAATAAACATGATTATAAATGCAATGCAGGGAAAGCTACTAAGTTCTTACGGATAATCTCAATGTCATTTGTTCTGTTGGCCCCACATGAAGGGCACAGACTCAAACTAGCATTCTACATGCTTGGCTGTGCTGCATCGGTTCTCTGCTTCCATTTGAAAATGATGTTTTTGTAGAAAAAGATTTTGGCAGTTGTCCATGCTCAGTTCAGCTTCATGGCACATGCAGAATTGATTCAGGATTGCTGCGTGTGACCGGGCCGTTAACGCACTACGATTGCCATTGGCTTGGTAAGTCTGAGATACATCAAACATCATGACACGAGTGTTGCATAAATGCTCCCATGGAAATGTAGGTAAACACCACATGTGTGCATCCTAAGGATAAATGGTAGTGCAGTATGTATGAGCTAGTGAAGGACAAGATCCATTCAGATTGTAATAGTGGATATGTGATTAGAATTAGTTTGTTAGATTCCCATTATACTACAGAAAAACAATTTTAATTGATTCTTATGAAGCACTGTATATTTTTTTTGTTAATTGTTTACATTAAAGGCATAGCGAGGTTAATCATCTGCTCAGTTGATTTCTTAATATCCTGAGGGATTTTTGCTCTTGTTCTTTAAATATTTGCTTAAGCTGTAGTGCTAGAAATAAGAAACAAAAGGCATTTTATCTTGAGCAGGAACAGTGCAGTGATTTGAATTTTGCACGTTTCTTGATCTTTCTCAGGAGCTGTTACTTTCATTAACACATTGCTTTTTTTATTTTAGAGAAACTACTGCCAAATATGGCTAAATTCCAGTTAGTAGTTAATTCCAGGGTAGTGGTGTTCAACAACAACAAAAAGGCAAACCAAAAAATGCTTGAAGTTAACTTGAGATTATTTTTTTCCATATCCATTGACCTTCTTCAAGGTTTTTATACTCTGTTCTGCTGCCTGATTACTTAGGGATTCACTGAGCAGTTTCCTTGAAGGCTATTCTTTCTGCTAGCCATTGGCATGAAAGTGCATCTGTTTGACTGAGACCTCTTTGATCTTCAGAAAGCTTTGTAAAGATAGATTAAAAAGAAAGCTATCAGGCATTTTTTTTCCCAATGAAAATACTGCTGATGATTTCAAATCAGATACTATTTTGGGTGAGGTTGCTTGTTTTTAGGGAATTGAGATTTGGAGTTGTGATCCCACCTCGTTGTTATTTAAAAAAAAAAACAAACAAAAACCAAACCCAAACAAACACACACACACCCCCCAACCAAATAAACAAATAAAACATCACCAGAAAAACGTGAAACCAAACAACAGACCCAGAAAATACATGGGTCTGTACAGTGGCCTTTGTGGGAGGTGGGTGGGGAACCCAACAGAAAAACAAACCAGCCCTCTGTGGAATATTTTATGTTGGTTACAATCCAGAGGGACAATGACTCTAGCACCCTGTGGACATAATTATTTTTAAAAAGACAAGGAGTTTGTTTACAATAACGTAGTTAAAACAGAAAATGTCTCAAAGTAATCTGAGTTTAACTTTATACTGAAATGCTCAAGTTCAGATAAATCAGAGTTTGCTTTTGCAAGTTCAAACCAGTCTGCTATGCTTACAGACCATATCGCAAGAATTTGCAACTGTGTACCTCCACTACCTGTAATTTGAAAATGTATGTTTACGTCTTT
The DNA here is from genome assembly GCA_025331215.1 of Actenoides lindsayi. Classification (NCBI taxonomy): domain Eukaryota; kingdom Metazoa; phylum Chordata; class Aves; order Coraciiformes; family Alcedinidae; genus Actenoides; species Actenoides lindsayi. Next base: position 243,100 of record WTSP01011791.1, on the reverse strand, counting down.
TCTTTCAGACCGCATATTTCTATTTACATTTAAAATAATCTGTGTTCTTGTTTTAGACCCTTGAAATCAATCACTTTGCATTCAGTAGTTGTGGATTTCTGCTTCAGGGGTGGGAGAGTAAGAATTTTTAAAGTGACCTAACCATTTGTATAGTGTTCAGTAGGGATAAGCAACAGAAATACATAATGATTTCCAGCTCTGGTTGACTTAATAGTTGTAATTTGCAAATAGGCATTTTGCAGTAAAAAATAATAATCCTAAAATTTGATTACAACCTATGTACTGTGGACTTATTTACCCATCGTTGCAATATTGCACCAACAGATCAGTCATTCGAGTGTTGGTCCCTCCAGTTGTGCTGTTCTGAGACACTTGACCTGTGTAACCTCAAATGTCTATTTTTTTTTATTTTCAGATTCCATAGGTGTCTTTTTAGCATTTTAAATTTTTTTAACTGCTTTTTACTTGAATTACTGATGAGATCCCAATATCTATTGCTGCTCTGTCTCAGAAACGTAAATGAAACTAACTTCTTGAGTGTAAAGAGAGGCACAAGAACTTTGTTTAAGGTTTACCAGAATAGATAGGTTAAGATATTATATAAAATCAGTTTGGGTACTTACAGACCACACCATTTGATCCGGTTCTTTTCCTAATGCTTCAATGCAAGCTTCCTCATCTTCCAAGAGAATGCCTTAGTCATCTGCCTATAGGCTGATTTGGTTGGTGGCAAAACAGTCTCACACTTGAAAGGCAATCTTTTTGTTTGATCCCCTTTCATGGTCACCATGGATTGACCAGTCTTCTTTGCAGGGTGGTGTGTGTACTAAATGTGGATGTAATTTAATGTGAACAGTCTTAGTAGAGCTATAGGAGATAAGTATCACTCAGTCAAAGACACTAGGTTTTATTTTCCTGCTTTTTACACATCTGTGGAGCTTTAAAATATTCTTCACTTGTTGGTCTGACAAAACCAGTGAAATTCATCAACTCACTAATCAGTCCCTCTAAATCATAAATATCTCAAACAAAACACTGCTTGTGCTATTAACTGTGGGGGTGCACCATTGCTAACGTTTCCCAGTTTGAGGAACAGCTACAGGGATTTTGAAAAGGAAATGTTCTTATAACAACAGCTGAATTTTGCTTTCATTTCTCTGCTTTTGTTACAGTACAACTGCAAGTTAGGGAAATCTGATGATTATTACTTACTAAAATGTGTTTTTATTACTTCTAGTATATTACAGATTTTATTGTCCTTAGTGTTTCTAATTAGTTAAAACAACTATGTTGATTTTTGTGTGTAAGTGCTTATTAATTATTTTATCATGAGAAAAATGAGTGGGGTCCAAGTGCCCTATTAATTCAGTTCAGCCTGAAAAAAATTCTTATAATTACTTTGGCAAGAGGAACGAGTGAAATTAGCTACTAATGAGAAGATAAGTATAGTAATCTTTTCATGATATAAAACTGTGATTGTCAGTAGGTAGTAATAGGAATTGAGAGTATATTTCATGGGACTTTATTTCTTTGTGTGAAATCATTAACATCATCTGATATTGTAAATTGGGTTATTTCACACCTGTATTTCTCTCACTGACTGCTAACCCTCCAGCCACAGATACTGATAAGGTTTCGCTAATTAGAGAGTCATTAATGAAGTAAAGAATATGAGCAATCAATTATGGCTTGTTTTAGCAATCCAAACAAAAACTTAATTGCATAAATTTGTCTCGTACTTTCAAGTTTTGACAGTATATTTGTGAAACATGGCAAGAATGTCAACACTTTGTAAGGAGCAGGTGTGACCTGTACAAGTTTTTCTCATGTTCAGTTGTAAATTGCTTGACTTGTGATGTGCAATTTGATAGCTTAACGGCTTGTTAAAATCCACTTTTTTCTGTAAGCAAGAACTTCACGTTTCCTGTTCTGGTTCATTCTATTTGCATCATTGATATAGTGAGGTTTATGAAAAATAACCTGATTTTTTTTTTTTTTTAATTTTTTAAAATTTTTTTAATTTAAT
>WTSP01011791.1:197735-230978 GCA_025331215.1 Actenoides lindsayi | reverse complement strand
CCTCTCTCACAGTTACCAACCAGCAAACAAGAGGCGTTGAACTCCCTGTACCTGTTGCACAAGCCCATCCCCTCTCCGCAGAACCACCTTCTGCACTGATCACAGCTGCAGAGAAACAGTTTAAAACAGGGTTGAAAGCCACACTGAGCCACTGTAGTCAGTCTGTAGGCTGTTTCTACTGGTACACTATGCCACCCGGTCCTCCATCCTGCACACCCTGAGAAACGTCCATGCCAGGAAAAAAAACCCCAAACCACACCTCTACAGAAAGGGTGCCTGTGAGACACGACTGTACTGCACCTATTGAGAACCTTATAGAGCATAAAAGCGGACCGCTTGCAGCAGGAATCACTGAGTCTCCTGCCTCTCCTCATGACATCCCTCCTCCCACACACTCTCCTACTTCTGGCACTCCCCAGGCTGCTCACTGGGATCCAGCTTGGGGGACAAACCTACATTTAATGCTCTTTCCTGATCCCAGATCTAGTCTCTGGAAGAAATACAAAACATGAAGCAGTATTAGGAAACAAGAATAGGTAGAGAAACCTGGGGTGGTGAAAGGGCAGGTGAGCTGCCACCTTCAAGTACCTAATAAGTGGCTCCAGAGCGGATGGAGGAAGGGACCCTTCTGTAAGGCGCACCATGACAGGACAGGAGGCAGCAGACACAAGTTGCAGCACAGGAGACTCCTATTAGATATGAGAATTTATTGGGTTTTACCACGAGGGACACAAAAAGCTTGTGGGATCTCTGTCCTTAGAGACATTCAGGGCTCAGCCAGACAGCCCTGAGCAAGCTGATGCAGCTACGGGCTTTGCCTCTAAGACCTCCAAGAGGACCCTCCCCATCCAAACTGACCCCGTGGTCCTTGCTTCTGGGTCCCACTTGGTGCTCTGATGGTTGTCTGAGTCCAACATCTTGCTGTGAAATTATTCTACTTTATTTCTCTCTTCCTGACTGCATCAGACTCTGTATTTAAAGGCGTCTACAACGTACCATCTTCTGGCTCCATCTCCTGGGGCAGTGTCATTTCTTCAAACGTTATTCCTGTGGAGAGCGCGCGTTGCGTTTAAGATGTAGCTGTTACTCCTTAAACCTGCCCAGGCGATGATCACAGTGGATACAACGGCCGAGAGTGGTTTCCAACGGGAGTTACAGTTCTGTCAAAACCAACCTTTGGGTGAAGCTTTATTACTGATGAAATTCTGCAGCACCCAGCCACCAGCCCAGATGCTGCAGCCCACTCCCCCAAAGTTCTACAGCCACTGCTCTTTCTGACAGTCTTCACATGCCTCTCCCTTCTTTTCCACGCCCAGAGTGAATATTGGCTTGGAGGGGAGGAGGTGAAAAGAGAGAGAGGGGGAAAGTTATTTTAGGCTTTCAATTTTTTATGGCATTCCTGTCCCATAAAACTCTGTCGGGCTGTGCGTCTCACCCCAGGCCAGAACAAAATCAGTTCTGAAATCACAGAGAAGTTTCTTCATGAGACACAAGTTGTCCAGCTGCCAGGCAGTAGCGATAACGTCCCAAAGCACTGACCCACTTGGGGCCCCAAGCCAGTAAAATGCAGGTGAGGAGAGCCTGGGGATGCAAACTGCTTAGAAAGCCACTGGATGTTTAAACCCACATTCATCTCTGAGACAAAATTCCCTCAACAGGAGCTCTCCTTGACTTGAAAGGGCTGAGCTCAGAGTCCCAGCCCCATGCAGGGCGGCAGTCTAGACATGACGGCGTGGGCAGGTAAGCGGGGAGGTGGTGTGGAGGCTGGCAGGACAGGAACTGCCTTGTGCTTTCTTCCAGGAGGCTCCTCCACCCTCCAACCATCCCTTGGTACTGCCACGGCACCATAAAGCATCAGCCCTCCTGGGCCTCGGATGATCCTTGTCCAAATGTTTAGACAACACACGTTTAGACACAGCATTTCTACCTGAAGCACATGAGCCTCTTCAGAAGGTCGGATAAAGTAGATGTGGTGCTGAGGGACCTGTTTTAGTGGTGACCTGGCAGTGCTGGGTTAATGGTTGGACTTGATGATCTTAAAGGTCTTGTCCAACCAAAACAATCCTGATTCTATAATTGTCTAGCCAACATAATCTCATAGCTCATCAAGAATTGTCCTCTCTCATCACATCTTCAACATCAGCCTGTTAAAAGCAAGGCCAAGACTGTTGAAAAGCTCTTTGGAGGCTTTTATGGCACCGATTCTCAACTTATTATTTAAAAGCTTGAAGTCTGCTTATTTAAAGTACCTACCAGAGGCGGTACCAAAACAGGAGCAGGTTTTAGGGAACAGGTCCATGACATAATTTCTCAGTTGTTGGGTTGTTTGGTTTTGCTTAGTTTTTTTTTCTAATTTAGTTGTGTTTTAATCCTTTTTCAAACAGAGCCACTCAAGTTACCTGAATTATCACAAATGCTTCTCCAGACACCGTTCAGCACCTAATCAAGTGTTAGGATTATAAATACCATGTGTTGCGGTGGTGGCTGAGCCTCAGTCATCGAAGGTGAGACTGTCTTTTCAGCTTTGCACCAGTGGGATCAAGAAACTGCACCAGGAGAGCAGTGATTTCATTACAAGAGACAAATGCCACACAGAAAATAAATAAAGTTTAGAGAAACTGTGGGTTCTGTGAGTCATGCAAAACATACCCTTTTTGCTCTGGTTCTTCAGTAACATAATGCAGAAGTGACCTCCAAGCTGCTGAATTATGAGTCAAATGACAAGGTAATATTAGAAGGAAAGCAGATCCCTGCTTAGGTAAAGCTGTCTGTCTCCATGGGAGACAGACACGGTCTCTCCAGACTCCCAGAGATCAAACTCCATACCTGAATGAGCAGGAGATCTTATATGAAAAGAGGGGGGAAAAGGTGATACGGATTTTACTTGTGCTTGCTAAGTCTTTTGGAATCACAGACTCATGGAACGGGCTGGGCTGGAAGGGACCTTCAAAGGTCATCTAGTTCCAACCTCCCTGCCATGGGCAGGGACATCTGCATCTAGAGCAGCTGGCTCAGAGCCCTGGCCAACCTGACCTTGAACACTTTGAATGATGGGGCCGTCGCAGCTTCTCTGGGAAACCTGTTCCAGTGTCTCACCATTCTCATTCAAAAAAATTTCTTCCTCATACCCCATCTAAATCCACCCTCTTTCGGTCTGTAACTGTTATCACTTGTCCTGTCCCTATAGGTCCTGGTAAACCTTCATAGAAGAATTAAATGCAATTTAGAGATAGAAATGTGTTACTTATGGATGTATTGCTCTATTGCTCTAAGCAGGGAAAAAGTGGATACATCTTCAGCATCCTGGGGATAGGCAACTCCCCAAAAGAGGAATGAGCTAGCAGTAGGGAAGGTAGACATTTGTTGGACAATGTGTTTGTTTGTTTTTAATTGGATCCCAGAGATCAGAAAGAGCTCATCCAGTTCAGCTGGAACCCACTCCCGGGATTTCTAGGAGCTTGACAAAAAGGCTGCAACAGAGAGGAGAAGCCCAGATCTCCTTTTTGGCCAAGCATTTTTCCAGGGCTAGCAGAGCGAGTTGCCCATTCTCCTGGCTTATATAACTCTCAGGCTTACTTCCAAAGCCAACAAGCTTGTATGGTTGAGTCTCACTGTGCTCACCACTAGCAAATACTTTATTTGTGGCTGCTATGCTCCGTGTAAGATAAAACAGGTCAGTAAGACTTATGTGAAATAGTAGAGCTAGTCCCAGCTAAAGCCAACCAAACACATCAGCCCAATGTCTATACAAAGTAACTGGCATTGTCTTGCAACGAAAACAGAAGGAAAATGATCCAAGGACCAGCCAGACCTTTTTCTGAAACACACAAATCAACGGGAGCACTAGACAGATGGACACGCAGAAGGAAAGGCAAAGAAATGACGGAGGCTTTGTATCATCTAGGATGAGGGCAATGGCACAAACCAACATTCGAAATGCTACAAGCATGTAAATTTGACAAGGTTATGAAGAGATGTAGGTTTTGATGCCCTGTGGACGAGCTCATCTGAAGAAGCTATGTTGTACAGTCCTGTAATTGATGTAATTACAATGTCTCAGCCCATGAACTTCTATTTTTTGGCTCCTTCTCCCCAGTCATGTACAGCTTTGACCCACATTTGCACATTCCAGCAGCTGTTATATTTTCTTTAGCATTCAGCCTTCTTCAGCTTTCATCACAATGATCTCTAATCTGTTTCAGAGCTGATCTGGCAAAGAAATCCACACTGAAAAACTGCATGTAACAGCTCCCTAAAGTCTGCAGGTCTTATGAGTTTGGAGGGCTTCCAGCTCTCTCCCAGGGACTCCCCAGTTCAAACTCAGTTTCAGACAATCAGGCCGATATTAAGTAAAATTTAACTCCCTAATTCCCCAGGGAAAAGGAAAAATACATAAAAATTTAGGTGTGTGGATAATTGTACAACATAGAGAGAAGAGCTTTGGGTGGCTAGTAGATTTTGCTGCTGTCACAGCAGCTCAGCTGTGGCCATAAGCAACTTGCTGGCCTCGAGGTCCTTACATAAGAAAAACATGAAATTTGTTGTAGGAACTTTGTGCTTGCAGATAAATTGGTGCAGAGGGGTTGGCACTGAACATTTAAGCCTCACTTCTGAGGGAGGAAGCGTTAACAGCAGTGTTAATTAAGAAGAAAGGCAACAATATTCCAGCCTTCTGCAGCGAAGTCCCCCTCCAAATAGTCTCATTTGTAGCAAAGTCTGAAACTCTGCAATCCCTCCCATCACATATCATAGAATCACAGAATAGTTTTAGCTGGAAAAGACCTTCAAAATCATCAAGTCCAACCTTATTCCTAGCCCTATCAAAAACCACTAAACCATGTCCCTAAGCACAACATCCAACCGCCTCAAACACCTCCAGGGATGGTGACTCCACCACTTCCCTGGGCAGGCCATTCCAATGCCTGACAACCCTTTCTGGAAAGAAAGGCTTCCTGATATCCAGCCTGAACCTCCCCTGGGTCAACTTCAGGCCATTTCCTCTTGTTCTGTCACTTGTCACCAGGGAGAACAGGCAAACTCCTGCCTTGCTACAACTTCCCTTCAGGTAGTTGTAGAGGGCACTAAGGTCTCCCCTCAGCCTTCTCTTCTCAAGGCTAAACAGCCCCAGATCCTTCAGCCTTTCCTCATAAAAGGAATTATAGTTTTGCCAAATTTTTTTAAATTGGAGACAAGCGAAACTCACATACTGTAATGTCAGTAGGGATGGTAGCAAAGTGAAGGATATGGGAACAGCTGCAGTCTAAAACTTGTAAGTGAAATATAAAAGTAATTGTGAAATGAAATGAACAAGTATTAGTTTCTGAGATGGTTTGGATGGCTGGAGGAAAAACATTTATGTAACTTTGGTGAGAAAGATTTTAAGAAGAAAGGAGATTATTTAAAGTATAAAAGGCACAGAATTAATGGTGATACAAAAGTAAACCAGATACCAGACTCCTTAGTAAATCTTCTAATTGTTTAGAGTTGTTTGGGTTTTTTTTTTATTTCCTTTGACATGATGAAGCAAGACCGGAGGAAAACTTAGCTCTGGGTAGAGAAATGAGATCACATTAAGATGTCCACTTTCTGAAGAAGGTTATACATGCCTCCTTGTGGAAATTACTGACATTACTCATTTGTCTAAATAGAGTTAATGAGCATGTAGGAAGGCTCTGTTATTGTCCTCAGTGTCTGATAATTGCCTGTACTCAAGGTTCTCTAGTTCTGTGAAGCTAGGAACTAATACCCCCATACTGTGACACTTTGTTTTGATTGTGCTGTGTCATTAGATTAACCATTAAATTGGCTGCTGAAAACAGAGTAGAAAAATATTTGTTTGAAATTCTTTTGCAGAAGAGCATTTTTAGTCACAGTGATTTGATAATTTAAACTAATACGAAATTCATGTGGATTATCTAATGAGAGCATTAAATAAAAAAAAAAAATCCAAGTATTGCAATTTACCTCAGAGTAAGAGGGTGGAGATTTCTCTAGACTAGTTTAAAATGTCTGTGTTGTGCAGGTTTTTAATGTACATATGATATAGGATAAAAAGTTCAGGGAAAGCTGCATCTAATGCTGAAATAGGCCCTACAGTCACCAAAGGTACAGATAAGAGTTTTACTCTTCTTTGAAGCAAATCTTTATTTACTTATCATGTGCAAGGTTAAAGGCATCAGAGTATCTTGAAGATCTTACAGAACCAAAGTTTGGAAAATACAGCTCTGGGAGGATGGTATTTTTCAATTACTGTTGATCCAACTTGTGTTTGCCTTGCAAATCAAGTGTTTTCATATTGATTGGAATTACTTCCTGAAAAAAATGATATTAGGTACTTAAGGTGTCATCAAATTTTGATCAATATAATATTATTGATCAAAACAAGCTTTGCTTGTTTGAAAATTAATATTGCAGTTTGCTTTGGCTTTGGCTTAAATGTATAATGACCTCAGAGAAACTACAGTAACTTATATCACAGAATCACCTTGATTCTAAGCAATAACCTGAAATCCCACAGCAGTTTGTAGGAGTCTCCCAAGTAGCTCTATACCAGACATTTCAAGAGCAATTCTATTTAATTGCCTGACTCTGGCTGAATTTCAAACAGAAGCTGACTCTCTCTATGTGTTGCAGGCTTGATGTAACAGGTGGGTCTTGTCATCCTGCTGATCTGATTATTTGTGGAATGCTCCTGCATAATTGTCTTGAAGAAGAAAAATAACAGTAAAGAGAGCCCATTGCTGTCAGCCTTCTCACTCTTCCATTTTGGTTCCCAGGATTTTGTATTTTGTAGCCAACTTTTTGTCCCAGATACAATATTGCTACTTATCTTCAAAATTATTGGCTTTTCTTTCTATGACTGAATACACAATAAAGTACTTTAAAACTTGTAAGAGTGAAAATTATTAGCTAAAAGCTAATGCCATTTGAGATCACATCTTTTTAAAATTACTTTTAGTAACTTCAAATGCATATTATTCTAAATGCTATGCATTTTGTTTTTGAAAAGGCACTTACTGGGGTTTACAGTTTATTTTTAGAGATAAGTAAGTATTGATAATGTTTAATGAAGATTACACTGACTCACTAAACATGCATTTACTTTGATAACGATTGGTAAGTATTTTTGGAAACGTGGGGCATGTCTGATTTTCTTCAAAAGCATTGAGATCGCTGTGTGTTGTGATCACGCTTTTAGGAACCTTGTCTCACCGTAGTTTAAAATAAGTTCTTCAACTGCACAAGAAAAGAACTCATCACAGGTTTGTTTATTTAGTTTTATTATTTTTTTTTCAGTTACTTATCTTGTCTAGCTGAGTTTTATGAAATATTTTTGAGTAATGATTAATTCTGAAGTCTCTTCAAAACTAGTAAGTTCTTGACAGTGTGTTGTATTTAAGACTGTCAGGTTTGTTGGGGAATATATGCTGACCAGGAATTTAAAGTTGCTGGCATGGATTTTTTTTATTTCTTTTTTTATTTTCTTTGTAATGTAGACCTTTATGTATGACATACCGAGTGCCTGAAGATATGCTGTTTTAAAAAACCCCACATATACCCTGTATGATAAATCTTGTTTTCCTATCATTCCAACATTGTTAGCCATGTTCAGTGCACTGTTTCAGATACTTACGGCATTGTTTCACCTACCATGTTGAATTTCTGGTAATTAAAATTACATAGTATTGTTGGGAAGATTACTGCAATCATGTCCTCACTTTCAAATGATAAATGCACATAAACTAAAACTGTTTAAATGATACGTAATTGCGAGATTCTTGACTCAACAATTTAGTTAGCTCTAGGGAGAGGGAATGCAAAAGGAAAAATGTTCATTAGGGCTTAGGGATTCAGCCTGGTGTATTAGAAAGAATTGGATTATTCGGTTTACAGTGTTCTTAACAGATTCAATTTCAGCCAGAGATAATTGAAGTGTCGTCAAAGCTGTGCGCATCACTAAAACATACAGAAAGACATAGTCCCATGGGGTCACTAAAACAATATCGAACCATGTGGAGTAGCTTTTCAGAGATTTAACTGCCATTACGTTGAGCCTGCTTTTAAAGTATGTTACAGCAAACTTAGATGAATGCCTTCCTCTGTAGTTTTCAGAGCAGGAGTGTTTAAATTGTTTTCTTTTATTGTTGAAGGAATCTGTTTAACAACTTATTATTATATCTAATGCCGAAACTTGTGACTTTGTAGCAGAAATTCATCTGTGTTTCTGATCAGTATATTTCTAAAATTCTCCCATTTTTTTTCACAACATTTCCTATAAGGCAGCTTTAGATTTTAAAGTTCTTTTTTAACACAGTGAATGACACCAGTGGCAAGAGTATAGTTTAGTTATTTTTTTATTGCTAGATCAAAAGATATGATTATTGAGAAAGTTGTGTTACAGAACCCTTTGGTCTCCCACCTTTGCACAGTGGACTCACTTTTTATTTTAACTGACTTACTGCCCCCATCTCTGCTGTAAATACATTACAGCAGTGGCTTGTGTCCTTTGGGAGCGGTTCTTGTCAGCCAGACAGATTCTAATGCAGTGTCATAACTGATAAACTTCTTTCGTGATGTAGAGCAAAATGGTCTTAATGACATTTACTTATGTTTATATTCTGGGGAAGATTTGAAGAGGAATACCTAGACTAACTTGTAGCAAAAAAAAAAAAAAAAAAGAAAAAAGTTCACCAGGAATTCCACGAGATCAAGGTGGGGTTAGGGTACAACAAAGAGTAGACATTTCATGAGCATTTATAAGGGGTTTACTGATGTTAAGATACTGATGACCAAGGCTTAGCTGATGTGAATGCAGGAAAAAAAATGGCTTGTTCATGACCTGTTTGTGCAGAAGTCACAAGAATTTTAGGAGAGATGCAGGCAGAAACAGGTCTGATAGCGAAATAGGAGTACTAAAATGTTTAAATAGGCTTTGGAAAAGTTACCTACTCATTTGGATGCCTTCTTAGCCTGGGAAGTTTCTTTCTATCCTAGTTGTTTATATGTATTGGAAATTTTGGAGTTATATGTACTTTTTTCCATGTATTCTATTGGGTTTTATGGGATTGCACATTCTGTTAGGTTTGTTTAAAACAGATATAATACACTTAGTTCTTGTAAAAGCAACTTCAGGTTTTTCTAGTCCTTTGAACTCACTTCATGGAATGAATGCTTCTTGTGAATTCTAAGCTAAATTTTACCATTTAAAAAAACCCACAATCTAACATTCCCACTGTGTGCCTAGTGGACATCAGCAGAGTTTTAGTAAAACATTGATTTTTACTGTGCTTTATCTCTGAACATGAGGCCATTAATTTATATAGAAACTAGAAAAATATTTTACATTTTATAGTGATGCCTGCTAGGTTCTTTTTTAACAAAATGTTTTATCTTCTACAGAATTGAACTACTTAGTGTATTTTATGCATAAAAATATGTAAGGAAAAGCTTTTCATATCAACATGGAAAATCATCCGCTAGGGCCACTTCATAACTGTTTTAAAGAGGGTTTTCATAATGAAACAGATTGTTGCTTTTAGAAGGCTCCTTAAACACTGTTCATCTAGACAGAGAAGGCCAGGGAGGAGAAGCCATTGTAAGCTTTAAACACAGCACTGGCACAAGAGAAAGGCAGTATGTAATATCACAGTACCTATTACATCTGTAAGTTGAAAAAAAAATGAAGTGTTGGTTTAAGTTATTTTAATTTTATAATCTTCTTTTTTTCCCCCCCAGTTATTGAAGTAGGCAAGGTTATTATTGCAGAACCTGTACTGATGTAAATGATGATAGTTAAATCTCTATGAGCTTGACAAGGTAAAGGCAATAAGAAATGGAATCACAAGATGAAACTTGGTGCTTTGTGCTGTTTTCAATTCACTGATTTCAAAGCACTTTACCAGGATTATTATTCTAAGCCTCCACACAATTCCCAGGAGGAAGTTAAGCATTATTCACATTTTAGAGACGGGTAAATGAAATCCAGAGAGGTTATAACTTGTACAAAGTCACATAGAGGCACTAGGCCCCTGGAGAACAAGGGAACAGACACAGAAATTTTTGCATCTTGTTACCTGCTGTTACCATGTGAGTAAAAGATCACCTGGAAGATACATAAAACCCCTCTGAGACTCAATAGTTTAAGTCACTTTTAACCCATCTAATGGATTTGCAAGTAAGAAGCAGCAGTTATTTCATGCAGGTTTTTAATTCCTAGTGAGTTATGTCATGTCTGACCTTCAGTAAAGTTGTTTTCTATGTGGCAGTGTGCTCATTATTGAATTGTATCTACAAAGATAAGACTGCACGAACTGGAGTATCGTGGTTCATTGGCGCTTAGGCGATATCTCACTTCGTAGGATGACAGAATGATAGAAGTTGGAAGGAACCACATCTAGTTCAACCCCCAGTTGTGCCAAGGCCCTGAAATCTCTCTTCATTGCCCTTGGGCTTCTCAATACTTCGTCACTGCCCACCTGAGAGATCCAAAGTGGATAATAAACTGAGAGCTGTACTCGGGAAGGAAGCTTTCTTCTTTACATCATTAACCTGGGTCCCAGGGAGGCAGCAGACTCCCCTACGCAGCTGGTCTGGTCTGCATATTGGGCCTTCTGCTCCCTTCAGAACTCAGTCACCCATGACAATCACCCATCTTTTATTCTTTACTGAGGTGGTTTTAAAGTGGGGAGTGGTCTGACAAGACCTGGCTGACACCTTCAAGCTGGAACTATCACCCTTATTGTTGTCCAGTTCCCCTTGCAGAGCACCGTGCCTGTTTGGCAATGGCGCCTGGGTAGGTGGGATAGTTGCAGGGCAGACATGCAGGCAGGAACTTCTTGCTGTTGTCCCCTGTCCAGAGGAGCAGAGGAACCCCTCTACCTGGGCACACCTCCCACAGGTGTGCTCACCTCTGCCATCCAACACTGGCACAAGAGCTGGGCACACCCTGCAGTCCAGTGCCTGGTTGCCAGTGTGTTCTCACGACTGCTCTGCCTGGGAAGCTGCGTCAGAACTGGTGGGTGCAGAGCTCGGGGATGTCATTATCTTCTGCTGAGTGGCTACCAACGCTTCCTGGCCAAGCTGACAGACTCTGCCCTGGCTGCTGTGCCTGCCTTGGGTGCTTGGTGTTTGCCAGCCCAGGGAGCCTGTTCTTGTCCTCGTGCTCCAGGTGATGCCCAAGGTGATGCCACTCGCTGCTCGCTCACTCAATGCTCAGAGACTCCCGAAGGGCTTCTTTTATGAGGGGCCTGGCTCTGCTCAGGCCACCTCAGCAGCGCTCCCACGAGCTGCCGGACCCCAGCACAGGGAAGCGGCTTTCCCAGCTTCAGAAGGCCCCCAGAGGAACTCCTCACAATCCACACAGCTTCCAGCTGCAGGGACGCTGGGACTGCAAAAGGCATGCCAAGGGGAGCACGGCACAGCACCAGTGTGGCTGCCTCCTCACCTTCCTCATCAAATGGGCCACCCATCCTGCTGGGATATCAGCCACAGGCTGCCATTAGTGTTAGGATTAAAGTTTGGAGAACCACAAAGGCTCCAGCTCCAGGGACACTGGGGCTGCACAAGGCATGCCAAGGGGAGCATGGCACAGCACCAAGATTGCTCCCTTGCTTCAAAGCTGATAATACCCTTTTTAAAATATGGGCTCTGATAGAATGTGATTTGTTTCAATCACGATGTGGTAAATTTATCCTTGGGGATATCAGGAAGGAGTTCCATCAACAAGTGTCTGCTTTTCTGTCAAGATCTGATTAGTTGTGAAATTACAAGTAGCATTTTAGACATGGTTACAGTAAAGGTTACAGGCACTCTTTGGATCTGAAATTTCGTTTTAGAGCAAAAGGTCCCCAAGGGCTGGTTTAATTTATTTAATTACATTGTACAAGACTTGGATAATAGTTTTAGATCAAAGTATAAAACCCAACTTCCAGGCGAATTTGTAATATAATTCAAAGTGGTAAATTGCTAAACACTTCAACAGTTTTGCTTCATGGGATGGAACGATACAAGGATATGGATTGCAATGATATAGCATAAGTGTAAGCCTTATATTAAAATCATAAATAATAAACTAGGAAAAGTAACTTGCTTAATTGTAGTGGCAGCATACCTTCCTTGAAAAGATTGTGCTACAAAACTGAATTAAATGGGCCTAGGAAGCCCTCAGGCCTTTTAAAGCATTTCTTATCCCCCTAGGTAGCTTGAATGGGGAAAGACATGCTTTAAATCTAGTATTTTCATAAAATAATTCTGTTTCGAAGCATTCACTGCCTGTAGTGCAGAAAGGATTGTTTCATTAGGTCCAGATCTGTCCCTATTAGGTGTGTCATGTTGACGGGTGAAACTTTCTTACACTTTCAGATCCCCCTCATTGCATACTTTGAGTGATACTTCTTTTCACTCTTCCCACTATTAATCAAAACTTCTGTATCCATTTTTGTAGCCGTGGTTCGGAAGTTTGTGGGGTTTTTTTTTAGCTATTTTACTACCACATCCCCCGTCGGATTGGATATCTGCAGGCTGTTTGCTTTTAGCTCTGTGATTAGCAATGTGTTGAAAATGACTCAAAACCAGCATCACCAAAGCAAAACATTAATTACTCATTTTCTGAAAGGTACAGAGTGCACACAGCAAGAATCAGAAAGCATTACAAAATCGGGTCCAGATCTTTCTTACACCATAATCTTTCTTTGTCAACTCTTTTGATTTACCCTTAAGCAAAATATTTTCATCTCTCTCTAGCAGTAGCAAAGCACTTGGTGTGGGCATGCCATTCTCTGTGTGCTTCCTTCCTAATGAGTCAACTTTGGCTGTCACTCACAGCATCATGTCTGATTACTAATACAATTCCAAGGCCAAGGCTCCACTAATGGTAGTAGTTTCTAAAACTTGACAAAAGAGATGTATTATGAGGGTGGAAGCTGGTGATAAATCTGAACTGTTGTATCTGGTGTTTGTGAGTCAGACTTTTATCCGAGTTACTGTTTTACAGTTCTTACATTAAATCTTTTGATCCACCAGAATATGCTATATCCATCAGAAGTTTTTCCAATTCATCATTTCTGGTCTTACAGCTTCTTTTTCTAATTTTTAAAAAATAGACCAGCAATTTCACTGAAGCCTTCCTTTAAATAAAGGCACTAGGACACTTTGCTGTCAGCGTTCCTAAGATCAATATGCCTCTGAAATATATTGCATTTTCCTTTGTTTCATATTTAAAGGACAGTTCTGTTTGTTTCCATATTGATGTGCCACTTCTTCATGGTTTTCCATCCTACTTATTTAATCTGTTTGGCAATACAATAGGCTTTGCTCAGGTGAGGTAAAAGTTCTGAGTCATCTAAGAGCTGTCTTCCTAATGATACACCCCACTTCATATTTTTCCACCTAAATAAATATACTTACTATTTTTTTACATTTACCACACCAGACTTTATGTTCTTTTTATCTTTCTATTGTTTCAACTTTAATATTTTGAAGGACTTTTTCTTACTAACCTTCTCTACCCTGCAGTTTAACCTTTCTGGCCCTTTTAATAAATAAGCGTCTTTATTCTAGGCAGTTTCCCCTTCTGAAACTAAATAATACTGCATTAGATTTTCTCATTATATTCATAACGGTTACATTTCTGAAATATTGTGTTAAAGTACATGTTTTTTATGGAAGCAACAAAATCCAAACTGTGCAAAGGGTTCAGTGCTGCTATATTAAACCATTAAATCATTAATATCACTTGTGAAGTATTACAGACTATGTTTAAATGTTACTAGCAGAAAGGTGATTATTTTGAGGATAAAATTTTTCATAGTAGCTAATTTGAAAGACCTTTTAAAGTTGATAGTTCAGTTAGTAAAATTTAATTAAATACTTGGATTTGTTTAAGATTAACCTAGAGACAGGTAAATAATTTGTTTATCATTTATCTAAGGTAGAAGCTTCAATTTTAATTTTCCTGAAAATTCATAGCTGAGTGGTATGATTACTGTTTCCTTAACTACATTCTCGGCAATTATCTTTTGTGGTTGACTTAGGGTCAGGGCATTGATACTAGTTGGCCCAGCAGTGAGTAGGAGGATCTCATTTCTGTAGTCTGATAAAGTGTCAGTGGGATGGGTTGTGGATTGAGAGAGCAAACTAGATTTGAAGAAGAGTGAAGGTATAAGGATGTTTGAGGGGACCTGGTGTTGTGTGGGACTGGACTAATGCTACCTGGGGAGTCATGAATAAAGATGAAGACCTTGGGGTTGCTGGAATTTGAAAATGGAGGGATTTCATAGACACAGGCATGTCCATGGATAACTGGATATTATTAATTCCCTAGCTGATAGAGCAATGTGCTTACTTTACAGTATTTTAAGTGTTGCACTTGAGATATTGAAAGATGTGTTTGTCACTCTGTTGTTTTGCTCTCTTTAATTTATATCAGGATTTTTTTGCTTGATCTGATGAATGAACTCCAGCTGTTGGATTCCATATGGGAATGAAGCCAGCATAGCTCTTTCTGACAATTTGTGCCTGTGCTGTGAAAGCTGAGAATGAATCAGCATGAGAGATCTGGGCATGATAGTCTAACATAAAACAGGTGACTGTCATCTATTATTTGGGTGGCAAGGAGAGATAAGAGGGAGGAAAGTTTGCTTTTCAATCAGGGTTAAAGAAATGAACTTTTTTTGTATCAGTGCAGTTTATGGTTCTCGTTTTGAAATAGTTTACAATCACTTGGGAAATTCTGTCTTCAAGGGTGGATTTGAAGATTTATACTACAGAGAAAGGAATGGTCATAGTAGCTTCCAGTGACTATACTGGGGAAAGGGGAAAATAAGTTTAAAAAGGGGAGGGGGGGGGGAACCAAGGAAAACCCCCACTAGTCTGCCTTTAGTGGTCACCAATGGATGTCTGTCTATATCATCTGATGGTCTGCAAAGTTTCAAGAAACAAGTATCAAATAAAAAAATTGGTTTTCAAAATCTTTATATTCTATTTCATGCATGCTTATTTTAAAGGCATGCTATTTTTCACCTTTTTGTTTGTTTGTTTGTTTTTTTACCAGAGACACCATGAACAGGATGTAGTTGAATTACCAGACACTGTTTGGATTTTGGAATTTCCATGCAAAGTTCTGGGTCTCACTCAGATTAAAGCAAAGATAAATTATGTTGTCTGTTGTGTATTGTAGGAGAATGAAAGACAGAGAATCAAAGCTCTCATGAAAATTTACCATTGGCACTCCTCACTATTATTGAGTATTTTCAGTATTTGAGCCAACGTTCCTTTAAGAATTCAAGTATATTTCTTGATCTTTTTTCATCTCAAACATGAGTGTCTCCTTCGGGACACAGTCTGCTTCTGATCGCTCTTGTGCTGTTTTCCATCTCTCCACTGATCTTGATCTAACCTGATTTCACCCAGCATATTTCACAGTCAGTCCCCTTACTGTACTTTTCTTGTTAAACGTACGCAGTGTCTCTGCTGATCTTCTCTTTCTTTGCAGTTTAAATTGATGGAGCTGATTTTCTTACAGCTTACCCACATGTGCTCCACAGCATGGGGATCTTTTACGCATCTTTTGTTTTACTACTGATTTCTTTCAAGCAGTGGCAGTATTGTGGACCCTGTTGATCCAGGCTGCTTTATTTCTTTGCGAATTCATGGGTAATTTCAACCTTGATAATGAATGGATTCATAATGTGTCCACTGAGATGTAGATATATATCTGTATAACTTGTAATCATTGCATCAATAGAGAGAAGGATGAGCTATTACATTTTCCCCTAAACCACTTATTTAGACAAACAAAAGTTCCCATGAAAGAAATTATTAATCTTTATGCAATTTATAATTTAGTGACAGGAATGTCTAATATTCAGAGAGAAAAAAGTGTATTTTCAGTGTTTGGTAATGAACAGAGAGCAAGTGTTAAGAATGAAAATGTTAAATGTGGATCTTGATGCATAAACTTATATCATTATGATGATGTAGCTACTCCAATTTATTTTGCCTTTGTACATTTACTTCTTACAGGGTATATTTGGCTGCAGAAAACTTTTTCTTAATTGCTGAAATTCTGAGCTGAGATATTTTATGCTGATCTGTGCTTGAGGCTAATTTTTTTTTTTTTTTTTAAAGCTTGAACAAAAATGAATAGTTAAAGTCTTTTTGCATAGAGAAATATATGGCTAAAGCATTAATGGCATTTAAAATGAAAAACTGCACTGATTCCAGATGAAATATGGCAGTTTAAAATAATGTGTAAACAAAGATTTATTCTGAAGTCATGACGCTTACTTTCATTAAGGATCCAATGCTGTTTATTGGAAGTGTGCAATATAAATACTTTACAATTCTTATCCTTGATGACACCTTCAGAATGAAAGCAGAGATTGCTCTTTTCATTTGCATAGTTGTTGTGGTACTTTTGTCTAGGCCTGTAAGGTGTCTGGTACTTTCTGAGTCTCTCATTTCACTTTCAGAAGTGTTCTGTAAGCACTGAAAAGCAAAGTGGACATCTTTTCTCAGGTGGTTGATGCTCAGTAGATGAAGCAGGGCCAGCTATTTGATGCATCCTGTGGCTATATCAATGATAGGTGGTATCTGAAGGCACCCTGGCATTACCAAAAGCATGTTTGAGTTAATTAGATCAGAAGGAAAATACGGAACCACTGAGGTGGTATTCTTGCACTGAACAATGAGAAGAAAATATACTTTTGAATGGTTCCTTGATTCAGATTTTCAAATAATATCAGTATGGGGACTTTAGCCACAGGGTTCACAATCAGGCTATCTTGAAATGAGTTACATTCCACAGAGGGCCAAAGGGGAGGAGAAATGTGATCTGCTGAGGTTTATATCCTACAGGATACAAAGGAAAATGTCACCATAACTTGTCACATCTTCAAAAATCATTTGTCCTTAGGCTGATGCCACAGACTAAGTCCTCCAAATGTGTTTTATAAAGGGAATAAGCTACTATGTGTCCTCCTGCCATAGTTACTGTGAAAAAAACCCCACTATAATCAACTCATGTGAAATGTAATAATAAATTAAAAGAAATCGGAGGTGAACTCTGTTGTTTTAAAGATCAGTTGTGCCTTTATCCTGACCCACTGAGATTGAGAAATACACCACATTTCAAAGTTTTTGCTCCTTTCTCCCTTTCTGCTTGTTGAGTACATTTTATATTTGTTTACTGCAAGAAGATAAAGAACATATGGTTATGAGTTTCCAGCAAAGTCAGTAATTGCAAAGAGTACACAAATAGCTCAACTTTCTTGAATTGCAGTATTTTGGGTTTTGTGCTTCATTGTTTCACTTC
The DNA here is from genome assembly GCA_025331215.1 of Actenoides lindsayi. NCBI lineage: Eukaryota > Metazoa > Chordata > Aves > Coraciiformes > Alcedinidae > Actenoides > Actenoides lindsayi. The sequence goes on along the minus strand of WTSP01011791.1, from coordinate 213,667 downwards.
TCTTTATAAAAAAAGGTATTACCCTTATAACTGTGGTTGATAAAATAGAAGGATCAGTTTCAGCTGAAAATCTCGAGAGAGAATTTAGAGCTCTCAAATTCTCTTATACAATTTAAAAAAAAAAATTTCACTTCAGAAGTCCACAGATTCCTTCCATTTTGGCTTCCAAATAGTATACAGCTGCCAGAATAGAATTAATTAATATTTCCTTTGAACCTTGGTGTGCACTAGAAGCGCTCATTAGAAGTTAAAGGCTGGAAGTTGTGCGATAGCTTCCATGGATTTTGTAGTTTATCTAATATATTGATATTCAATTTTATAGCTCAAAAAAATAGTCTATTACTGAGACAGATACTCTTGTGACATATGAACAGATGTTAGCAGACAACAATTTGCAGTAAACAGCTTTAGTAAACTGAGGAATTCACCAAAATCTTTAAGAAGTCAGGTAGGAGGCTGGCTTTCAAAAATGAAACTTAAGGTCAGAATTGCACAGTAGTTTCTGAGTTTTGTGAGCTTGTTACAAAAATATTTTCACTGAACAGTGTTTATTGCTGCTTGCTAAGGTTATGGCAACACAGCAAATCAAATTATTATGCCTTGTTTTAAAGAAATCCAGCGTTTTCCCCAGGAATGACTCTTTAAAAATTGCCATTAAAAATAGGATTAATTGCGTTGGAACAAAGGCATATGCCATTAGTCATGCAATGTGTGACATTCTGCTTTTGTACTGGTTACTTCTGACTTTGACTCAGGCTCTTTTCCTCTGTGTTGTTTGTATTTGTTTTTCTTTTTCATTCTTTCTTTTAATACTGGACATTGTGATGGGAATTCAGGAAAGCTGAAACTTCTTTTTTTTTTTCAGAAGAATTCCAGGGTGCTCAGTGGAAATCGCATGCTGCTAAAATCAAATAAACATTGTGTTTTGTACATTTAAGAAATACTGTGTGCCTAATAGAAACAAGACATTATTATAATCTAACTTAGCTATTTTTTCTCTGCCAAGTACACAAGAAAAGCAGCAAGGTAAAGGTCCCTCATCCGTAGATTTAATCTTTCTTCAGTTGAAAGCTTTGTAAGTAAAAGCAACCATCTGTACAGGACAGCTGTTGAAATCCCACTCTTACAAGCATTGTATTGGTGCCAAAGTCAAGCTTCTTGCCCTAATATCATTGTGCCCTCATTAAAAATAAACAGCCCAGGCCCGTTCTATATTATCCTTGAAATCCATTAAATGATACAGTAATTCCTGTTACAACAATAGTCTTCTGTAATGGCTATTTATGTAGAGCCTTAATGCATAGGGTTCGTTGTATCTTCAGCCAGTTTATGTTTGGAGCTGCATGCTTTTTTTGACATTTAAATAGTTTTGTGAATATTGGTTTTATCACTTAAGTCAACTAACCATACATTTGTTCAGTCTGTGGGCAAATCACAGAATTACACAATTCAAGCGATTGTTTTGGTTTGTTTGTTGTTTTTCTTTTTTAATCTCTGTAGTATATATGTTCTCTCTATAAATTTTAGTCTAGAAGACATCTAAGAAATTAAAATAGACAAAAATAAGGGCATGTATTTTCATGACTTTCACTAAGTGTGTGACAGAAACTTTTCCAGGTCTTATCAAAGAGAACAAAAACAGAACATGAACAATGTATAACAGGAAAGAATTGTTTTTAATATATTTGGCTGGTATTCATTTCAAAGGCACAAGAACAAGATTCAGATGCATTTAGGAACTTTATATAGAATTTCTAAGTACCAAAAGGAGCAAAAAAAGCAACCTAACAGTATATATTTGATTTTGTCCTTTACAATGCTTTTCTTATGTCCTTTTCTGTAGCACTGTTGCCTTCTCAAGTATCTATCTTTGAAATCAATTTCGGATGTCAGGAAAAAAGTTAAAGATGTTGGCACTTGTTGTCACAGATCAGACTAGGATGTCTCATTAAACTGAGCAAAGAGAGTGCAAATCACCTTTAATTTTCAGTTTGGTTGATCTTTAATGTTAAACTGAGTGTGATTGATGCCTCCCAGAGTAATATGTGATAATATTTACTGAAATGTCTCTTAAATATTTGAAGGTATATCTCCATATCTACCTGGTATGCATGATTTCGGTTTCCCGTGTTCTCCTTTCTTGGCTGATGGCCTCTAAAAGTGAACTTTCAGAACAAATGTAGAACAAGTCAGGCATGCCCCTGTTGTGTTGATAATATCAACTTGACAAATGTATTCTGAATATTGCCTGTGGCCATTAAAATGGAAAGCGAAGTCGGAAGTGTTTTATGAGAGGGTTTTTTTATTGCTTGTACCAGCAAGTATTGTACTGGTTTTGTCAAAGGAAAACATAATTTTTATAAAGCACTTGCCCTATTGACTCCCAACTAGAACAATATATTTTAATCCACGATCATGTTATTTTTACCGCTTCATTGTTTTATTTGCCGTTATTAGACTTTTTCTATTTACTTCTAAGCTGATATAAACTAAAGGCCAAAAGTCTAAATGAAAAAAATATGATGTTACTGCTCATTTAAGCTGACTGTTTATTAATATCATGTTTTCTACACATAGTGAAGAGAAATAACAGAGGTTGTTGTTGAACTTTGCATGCACAGTTTTCGTGATTTAGTTGCATAGGCAGAGGAGAAGGTCAACTCTGGTCATGCTTTTGTCAGGTATACAATTTTTATTATTTTTACTTATTTTTATGATAAATGTATTTGGGGTACATTGTAAATATGGAGTAGAAGGGTAGAAATCACCAGCTTTTATCAGATACAAGGGTCTGACAAGAAGCACGTGTAGAGAAGTGTCTTACGTAATTGAACGTATGTTACTTTAATTTAGAAATTACAATTTTTGTTGTGAGGCTGTCGGATTGGCTTTTGTCCAATAAATGTTTCCTGTAACCACGGAACATGTTAATTTAATGTATTTTCCCATTAAAAGAGTGTCAAAATAAGTACCTGTTGAGTATTGCTAAACAAAGAGAAAAACAACTAATTTGCTTCTTAATGAGCCGGTAATAATGTGCTAGCATTTCAGTCTATTTACTTTTAAGTCAGACAGGGTTTCTGGTTGAGCATCTATTTCAGAAGATCTACTCTGTAAACAAGCTTTTAAAAATCTATGCTAGTAAAAGATTTTCATAAACCACATCAATGAAAGCTCTGATTATGGAAAATGTATGAATAGGAGTATTTATGTGATAACTGCTTAAAATAATAACTGTAGAGGTTTTGGACTATAGCACAGAAAGTTAAATGATATTTGGGACAAATTACACTCTTATTTTTTGCAATTGAGATGATAATTTCTTTATGAACAGGTACATTACATGCACTTTTCTTCCTTCTTTTTCTTTGACTCGCACCATGATGGGGAGTAAAAGACAAGAATGGAAGTGCTCAGGAGGCTGCCTTCTGACTTTGCTCTCTGGGACCACTGTAATTTCTGCTGTGGCTGAGTATGTGGCTCTGCCTCGCAATTAGGATTTGGAGAATGAGGTTTGTTTGCAATAATGTATCAGAGTGTCGCTGAAGGATTACAACTGCGTTCTGGTTCAGTAACCTACTCCAAAATAGTTAGTCTATAAAATGTGGTATTGTCTGTTAAGCAAATAGCTACAGGCTTATCTTTCTCCTGTAAATCCCCTTTTGATATTTAAGAAACCATTTTTCAGCTAGTTCTAGAGGACTTTATTTCTGTAATTTGTTTGTACAGGTTTTTTTCTGTTCTTAGAATTGGAACATTTCTGTATGTGCTTCAGATAAACGATTTTCTGTTTTTCCAACCTATAGCATTCTAATAAAGTATACATTGATATGTTCTTAATCCCGTATCGAAATATGTGAGGAATTGCAAGTTAGAAGAGGGAGAGTAGTACTTACTGTTTGTGAATCTTAAACCTTAAATAGCCCAGGCTGTTTTCCAGCTGGGTTGGCATTAAGTGTCTGGTGAAAGGTGAATCTAACTTTGTTGATCTAGTCTCACCCGTTGCTTTCCTGAAACAAGTTAGTGCTCTCATTAGACAAAGAACTGCTCTTTATTTAAAAATAACTTGAATTTGCCATTGAATCGAATTCAGAGAGTGTAATTATTTCCTCTGGGGAAAAAAAGAGTAACATGCCTTATCTACTCAAGGAAAGCATTTAGGATGCCCTTTCCTCCTTGCTTTGTCCCGCGGTAATCAGCTTTTTTTAGCGAGAACATTTCCGCTATCAACATTTTTTCTCTGGAGGAGACTGGTGAAAATAACCTCAGCCCGTGTTGTCCTGTGATGCACTCCTGGTAAATATGTGTGATACGTCAACTGTATTTGTCCCTTTCTTCCATGGAGCTAATAAAGGAAATTATTTTGATTAATAGCTTTTAAATTTAACAAACAACAGTGTTTTGGGTTATACATCCATCTGGCCCAGTTTCTAAATTGTCAGCTTGATGATGTATGTGAATGTATACAGAAGAAACAGATGACTGGAGGGACTTGTGAAATACTGCAGAGAATTAAGTCCGCAGATTGTTTTCCCCAGTGAGCAATTTTCTAGAACTTGTAAACCTGCCCAGGGCTTACCTCTTACAGGATACAGGAGTTCTCATGAATCAAGGTTCAGACTTATTCCATATTCCTTTTGAATGTACATCTTCATTAATGTCAGGTTGTCTAGGTTCAAAGCGAATAGTGGAGGTTTACTCTTCATTTCTTTAATGCTCCTAAGCAGGATTTAGCAAGACTATCTGTATTTATTTGATTAGGCTCCAGCAGAAGCGATCAGGTGCTTCTGAGCTGGATTGCATGAAAGTAGGATTATGATATAGTATAATAAGCGTAACATGTAGTAGTAGTAGTGTGGCTGTTGTTTTCTTTGACAACTTGTATATTACGCACCAGTGAGATGGGACTAAGCTTTATGTTGTATTTCTGCAAGTAAGCGTTCTGTGTTTTATCTCTTAGTCAGTCACTCGTGGACTCTTTATGTCTTCTGAATCACAGTTTAAAGTTGTGCAGAATTTCCACATTTCACTTGGATATTTCCTCATCTGTTTAAGGTGTCTGAGGGCTTGCACGTAATTCTGCCAAATTTACCAAACCAAGCTTTACCTAAAGCAATTGATCCTCTTTCTCTTTAATACCCTTACTACTTTTAACAATATGGAAGAATGATTGCTGTGAAGTCTTTTGTCTCTTTGTTTGAGACAAAATACTCAAATGGTGAAAGGCAATATTCTGACTTTGCTTGCATGAATTGACAGTTTCATTAAAGCTATTAGACTGTCCTCCAAGACATGCCTTAGCTAGTAGACTGACTTTGTCATCTTCTTCTCCTCTCTCTTCTTCTTCTTCTCCTCTCTCTTCTTCTCTGTAGAATTTAATCGTTTTCCAGACAGGTTTGAAGGAAAGTTTATGAACTTGCAACACAGAGGTGTCTTTTTGCCTTCTGGTCAGATAAACTGCATTAAAATATAGTTATTACAATACTTACTTGCAAAGGATAACACTTTTTCAAGTTTACATTCCTTAACCTCTTGTAACTTTAAAAAGCTCCTCTTAATGTTTGTTTGGGTTTTTTTTTCATGTTAAATGACTTTCTTGTCTGTTCTGTGATATGGACATAATATATTGTGTAAATATTTATTTTTTTATCCAGAGAAATCTATCCATACTAGAAGGAAAAAAACCACATCCCTTCTATTTCAGTACATAATGATACATTTTGTGTGTATACATGCTTCTTGTAATGGGTTTTAACCAGTATTTTATTGATTTGCTGTTGTTATATACAGAGGAATAGTTTTTAGTTCTTTGAAATTTCCTAATTTTAACATACTTAATGTCTTCTTTACAAATGGCACGAATAAATAATGAATATTAGTAACACTGTGAGCTGTATATCCCTTCAAGATGTTAGCAGTGCTAGCTCTTAGAATGATTTGTAACCAAGTGTTTCTTGTATTACAGTTCATAGTGCAGTGAATGCAATCTTTGAAGTTGATTTATAGAGTTTTTTTAAAGCACTTTAACTGTAGTATGTTTACAAATAGTAAACTAATTATCAAATATGCTTTTTTTTTTTTTTGATCACCTAGCACCACATTTAGATAGAGGTTCTGTGTGCTGAACATAAAAAAACCCCAACAACAAACAAGCAAACCAACCCCCAAACCTGCACCCAAAACCCAACCCCCCAAAGAAAACAGAACAAGAAGAAAACATCTCAAACCTTTATAAAATTATGATGTTCTTTTCAAAACACTATTTAAGTTCTCTCTCTTCCTAACTGGGGTTTAACCCTGTCTGACTTAAAAATAAATCTTTTATTTTTCCTTTACATATCCTTTTGATGTATGTCGTCCATCAATGTTAGCAAGAACAGTAAATGCATTGATCTATTGCTACACTTGGCAAGTTAAATAACACTTTATGTAAGAAGTATTGATTTATAAAAAACAGCACATGTAATTAACATTAGAACTGTCAAAAGTTGAAAACGGTATTAACTTGCTGCTTATCTATAATCCAAAGAAAATTAAATAAAGTATCCAGATTAATAAACTAACTCCTTTTTTTTGCCTTCAGATATGTCAAGCTAAGTCATGTTTTCAAGAACAGTGACATGTTTCTTCCAGTTCTGACAAGAAGAAATTATGTGTTCCATTAGTATTGTTGAAAATAATTCTGCAGCCTCTAAATACGTTTATTATCCCTGAGGTGGGGAAAGAATTCCACTTGAATAGTTCTGAAAGGGGTTAATGTAAAAGACGCAGAAATAAGTGACAATGTTAGGGAAAATCAAGGTAGGCAATATATGTCAGGTTTTCAAAGAGCTTTTGATCTGGCCCTTGATTAGTGCCTGCTGTTCTGCATGAAAGTGTGCAAAGGTCTATCGCCCTGTTTCCATGTCGAGTTGTCTACACAAATCAGGCAATGAGGTACTTCGAGTGCTCTGCAAATATCATTTTGGGCTTCTGTTTCTGACTCAAGCACTAACCAGGTGCCTGTTTCAGAGTTTGCTTCAGATGATGAGAATATTTCAGTTGAGTTCTGTGAACTTTGGACTGTGCTTTGATTGCTTTTTTGTCCTAATTCAGCCTCACATAAAGATATGAACAATCCTGTCTCTGTTCAGTGTAGTGTATGATTGTGTGCTTACCACCCTTGAATTCAGTAGCACCATTGAGATCCTCTGAATTGAGTTTGTTGAGGCAGGCTTTAGCCAAGGTAGAAACCTGTTTATATTTTTCAAGTTTAAAGGGCAAAAAAAAGAGAATTACAAGTTACGGGTAAACAAAGTAACAATAACAGTAAGGAGTGGGAGTTGGCTTTTAACAAAGGTTTGTGTATGAATCATTTCCTCTTCAGTCTCCTTCATCAAAAGAGATGTGTGTTTATATCTTCTGTGGATATTTGTAGCTGCTTTGCTGTTTAGAAAAAATTCTCTTCTCGAAATAATAAATAGGTGGCCTTATATGGCTTCCAAGTCTGACTGTACCTCTGCTGTGCCATTGTTTCTGTGTTTCTGTTCTGGTACTTCCAGATACTTGTTGGCTATTTACCTTTTTGACTTAATTTATCTTCTACAGAATAACCAACTGAGAATGCTTCTTATGCCAAGGATGGTCTTCTGGAAAGCACATTTATGGCTTTATCATTTCTATTGTGTTAAATGTTTTGTAGCGTTTCATCCTGGCGTCAGCTGGAAAATGGAGTGGCTATATATTGATGGATATCTGTCAGTGTGATCAGACTGGCCCTTCAGTGGTTGGAGATCGTAGATTATGTAGTAGCAACAGTAGCTTCCTTTGCAGTTAAAATAATGAAGGAAATCCTGCTATACTTGGATTCTATTTCTGTGAGGCAATTTTGCCTTCCACCTGCTGTGTGCCGAGATTTAAACAGTGACTATTTCCTTGAGAGCTCCTCAAGTCTCTGTAAACATTACTGCATATGGAGAGAATGTAAAAAGCATGGAGGTTATGCTTTGATACCATTCAGCCCAGAGAGGTTGTAGGTTTCGTCAGAGGTTTTATTTTGATTTTGATGGTTAATGGGTTCTCTTTTATTTGCCCACTTTGGATGCTATTGTGCCTTTTTCTCTCAGTACATTTGTGACTTTCTTTTACAATATTCTCATGACTATTTCCAGAAGTAATTCTTCAGCCTTTTTCAGGGATGAAGTACACAAAACATAACTTCAGAACATCATCTATAGCACCTTAATTTTTAATCTTACAGCATTAATTCATTAAACTATGAATTGTGATTGCCTTCTGATATACAATGAAATGATATTTACTTTTTTAACCCTGACTCAGCTGAAGTATTACAGGAGGTCAGAAAGTGAAACTATACATGAGGTGCAGAAATTAAATGGGAAAAGGAAATCTTGGTGGGACTTTAGGTTAATGCATCAGGAGCTGCTTGGGGCTCAGTTAAAATTATATCAGCCTTTTTTTTTTTTCCCTCCTCATTGGCAGGTCTGCTAAAGAAATCAATGTTAAGAAAAGAATGATACAATTGTATGTGGGAAAATCTTTCTTGGTGTATTTGAGGATAACCAAGAGAGTTTTATGTAGAGTTTTATAGGGAGTGATATTACCAGCTGCAGTCTCTTTTTCTGTCAGAATCCAGGTGCTGTAAAATCTCTTTTGTCTTTCTGCAGGCCCTCATCCTTTCACTTCTGTTTTGAGTATTTTAGCTAATAAAACTCGAGAAATGTTTTCTCAAAAGGGAATTCTTCAAGAAGTGATCCTGTATTGGTCTTTAAAGAGATGACAATGTTAGGGAGTAGATTCCATGAATGTAAACAATGGGTTATGTTTAAGGACTTTTAAGCAACTGGTAATAGTGAGATTTTCTTTTTTATCATTAAAAAACAACCAACCTGCTCTAGCTTTTTATTTTATTTCAGCATAGCATGCAAGTATATTTTTTGTGGTTTTAATGCTGTTTGTATTGAGAAATGGGAGAAGGCTAGAAGATGTAACAGGAAATGTGTGTGACTTAAAACAAGGTAGAAAGGTTGGAAATACTAAAACATGTTTTCCTGGAGCAAGTCCTTTTGTGGTGTGTATCTAGGATTGCAGAAGTTTCTAAGGGACTGAATCATGATGTTTGCTCTTTTAAACAATGCTGTTCATTAGTCAAGATTTGGGAAAAACTTCTGATCTGTTTACATCAAGAAAGGAGGAGCTTAGATGCAAAATGTGCTGTGTCACTTAGGTAATTCTGAAATAGCAGAGCCTTCGATTAAAAAAAAAAAAGAAAAAGGACTTTTAATTAAATCTACCAAACTTTCAGCGTGAAACACTCATTCTTGCCACTTGGGACTCCTATTCTGTTGAATTATTGAAGGCTAATCATAACTATACATTATAGAATGTTTAGTTTTCCTCTTGGGACCGTGTGCAACAGGTATGCAATCTTCAATATTTCTTCTGTCCAAATCAAATATATGATTGGCAATTACCCAATAACTGACTTGTCAATTAATTATTTGACCTGTTCAAGGCTACAAATGTTACCCATTGAAATCTTGTCTCCCAGTGACTGTGCATTTAAAAGAAATAAATGTCACTTATTCTAGAAATAAGTAGGTTTCCTCACAGAACTTGCTGAGTGCTAAAACAATTTAATTCCATCCCCAATTAAACCTTTAAAAGCACTATCCATCAACCTCAACTGGTACTGTATTTGCATTTAGAGATTACAGTAGTAGAGATATCCAACAAGCAGGTTATCTTTCTTATCTAAAGGAGGACAAAAATGGGTAGCGTGTGGGCTCATTTACTTGACTTACGAAACTGAGGAAGAAAGACTGATTTAAATACAGTTGCTTCAGTATTATTTCAGTATAAAATCAGATATTGTCTTTGATAAAAATTCAGGAAATTCACTTTAAGGGGATGCTTTATACCATTGTGTGAAAACTCTTAACTATGGCAGTATATTTGAAAAATAACCTGGTATTTTAATGAAATATTCACTATGATGCATCAGTCCTTTCAAATCCAGGCTTAGAATGAGGTGGTAAAATGCAATTTAAATTTAATTGTTGTACTTAGTGATTTATGTCACACTTCCAACCAAGAAAATTTGAATCTCAAATATCCAATATTTGGGGTAGAATAGCCTTCTTGCAAATCAATACAGTTAAAGTGACTGAATGCTCTAATGTATGTTTGACATTGTTGACAGTTTATGAATAGATCATATACTAACTTTCACAGCATCCCACCAATGCATTTTAGAAGGTTTGAATTCAAAAGAAGATTGATTCAAATATATCTGAGTTCAATCTGACTTCCTGGTACATTTCCCAAGATTTACTATGTAATAATTTCAAATTCTTGTGCCTTATAAGCTATTGAAGTTCTTTTCCACAAGAGAATACAATTTACATCCAGAGCTAGCGTGGGTATGCATGTGTGTTAGAAACTAAGATAATAAGATTAAAAGGCCCTTTTGAAAAGGAAAAAGAGAAAAATCTTTTCCATATTCAAGGTGGGAATAAGAAGAAAATGGTCCTGATTCCCCAAAGGCTCCAGTTATCAGCTGTCAGTCAGTAAAGAGCAGCTCATACTCAACTGTATGTGTGCTGAAGCTTCAGCTTGTGACTGTCAGAGCTGAACTTTAATCTGTTCTTGACGGGATTCTGCTGTCCATCGTTGTACCTACTTTCTTTAGATTACCGAAAAGATTCTTCCTGTCTTTAGTTTGGGTTTCCCAACTCTCGTTTCCTTTAAATTTGACTATGCTTTAGTATTATGTGTTCAATCCCCCAGATGGATCTTTTCAAATACTCTTTTTATGGCAGTTATCATTAACCTACCTGAAGATGGCTCACATCCCTTTTCCTTGCAAACAGTGAGAGCAAAAGCATTTCTGTACTGTTATTCTTCTCCTGGGCTGATCATTCAGCCTCCAAATGTAATTTATTTACCTAGTCTCATTTTCCTGGAAAATTCCCTGAGAGATATTCTGTTTATTTTTCTGTGTCAGTGGATGGTAGCTTTAGACATGCATATGAAAAAAGGGTGATGTGCATTGTGCTTTGACTAGGGACAAATAAGCTAAAATCAATATAGGTGCATTTTTTAATAAAGCAATTGTATTTTTGTTTGGGTTTATTGAAAAAATGTAACTCAGTCAAAAAATTATTTTCAATATCGTACCTGTTGGGTGAACTGGGTGATGGAAAGACAGCTACTCTAGTGGTATTTGTTACTGATTGAGTTGTATTGCTGACTGAATTGCTGACTTATGAACAGGCTGATCTACTTTTAATATTCAATGCTGGCTCACCTAAAAATGGCTTAAAAGTAGAGATACGTAACAAAGACAAATAACCATGGCAGTGAGGATCTCCAGCCTCCAGTCTCCTGTCTGCACTCACTACATAATTCTTTCTCTAAATGTGTTCAGGACTAAAGTGACTGATTTTCTCAGGATGTGAGCACGTGATTTTACCTGTAATTGTTGGTATCCAATATTTCTGGAGACAAAAATGCTGAGATTTTAACAGGGCAGTTGCGGTGTTGTTTTTTTCACTGATGAAGGTGATTTGATACTTCTCTGGAGCATGGTAACTTTCATTTTCTCAGTAGAATAGAGGTTCTGAAGATCAAATTGCATCTTTAATTAAAATACATGAATTCCTGAGGGATAGGACTGCAAGACTGCTTTCAAGATCTTGTAGCACCCTCTAGTAACTGAAAGATCTATTTAATCTGACTTTGATTTATGTCTTTTACAAATGTGAGCTGTTAGAGGGCTAAAGAATCATTAGCCAAACTTTGTTAATGTGTTTATTAGAAGGTATGTTTGAGGTCCCCGAGTTTCTGAAGTCATGTTAACTCAGGCTGTCCTTGTGAGATTAGGTTCCCTCGTTTAACTAATGAGTAGCAACTTTTAGAATTTTTGTTTTCATTCATTCAGTGTAAAGTTGTACAGCCAGACTGTCTTCTCTTGCAGATTGTATTTGTAGGTTCATGTCTGAACACAATTTTCAGAGAGAATAGAGCGTGAGCAAGCGCTTAGTTTTTCTGTGATGCATTTTATCTGCTAGGGCTGGGGAGAAGCCCAAAGTAGATGGCAATTGCATGCAGTACCATTTTTGTATTTAAATGTCAGCGTTGATCCAACAAAAGTGTATGGATATTGTTGAATTAGGTCCCAAAACTATATTTTGAGATAAAATCCATCTAAGCTTTGCATGTACCAAAGAAAGAAAATCGAGAGGTTAAGCTGGCAGTATAACAGAACTCTTGCAGTTTAACGATGCACAAAAGCAAGGCAGACACGTTTTGGAGCAAATTTCCAGATAAATTTGGAATATTCAATCCTATTTTTTTTTCTTGAGATTTGCATAAAAATAAATCTGCACCATCCTTTTAAGGATAGCAGTCAGGATGTCAGTGAGTTTGGTAAGCAGATTTAATGAACATTTGTACAGGCTTTGTATGTGTGGCAACAGATTGGCACCATATCCTTTCACTCCTCATTGCAACTCAGATCATTTTTAATTATTATTATTTTCATTTTTGATTCAGCGTAGCTGAAGAGCCAGAGAGGCTGGAAGTATTAACACATTTAGCATTTAGAGGAAGGTAACACTGTACCCCATGAATGCTTGCTTTTTTTCTCTTTCTTTTGTAGGCAGAAAACTATTTTAGGTAAGAATATTAATTCCAGTATTTTATTATTCCTTATTCTATGACTCAGGCTTTTTATTAGCTTCTTGCTTCATCCTTCAAGAGAATAAAAACTGAGATGCTCTCATGGCTTCTAAACCCTTGATTGGCCAAGGTTAGCCTTATAGTGAGCCCTTCCTGTATTTAATTAATGAAGTGCAAGTATCTCATACCTGTTAAATGACCTCCTTGTATCTTCCATCCTTTAGCCAGTTATTCCTTTCCTACCGTTTTCTTTCTGAGATGGCTTTCTTTTTTCCTGCCAATTTTCCCGTTTCCCTGGGATCCTCTGTAACAACCAAACTTCTTCTTGTAGGTCTCATTTAAAATTCTATGTTCCATTACAGTTTAAAGATGTGAAGCTTGGGGTACAGCACCGTTTTGATCATGTGTCTGAGGTGTGAGCAGTGCTGTGCTGCAGAAATGCCAAAGTCGTCAAAGCTTTACTGCTACCTCTCTTCATGGAATCTTTGCTCAGTATTTTATTTTAATTTCTGTTTTCAGTGAATATTTAGTGAGCTCTGATTACATAATTGAATTTGATAAACTGATGGTATGTGATTGATGAGAAAGTCAGGAGTAAAAGATTAGAAGATAAAATTACTTCAAGGGTTTAAGTAAATCTTCCCGAGAGCTGGGGTAATTTATAAACCATGCTATATTCTTTATAAAAATATTCCCATAGGTCTATTAAGTTTTAGCTTCTACCAGAATTGAATTGTGTTTTGAGAATCATTTTAATGTAATACCAGCTTGATTGTGATACTTTAAATGGGAGATAGCTCTGAGTGGGTTGCAGCATCACTAGGTTTCAAATATTTGAGTAGGAAAAGTAAGGCTGAATGACAGACCTGTGGGCAGCAGTCTTTGTCTTTCAAATAAACCATGTTTTCTTGAAAGTCTCAAATTAGAAGGAGTAAGTGGATAATTCAGAATGAAATAATGGATGAGGTTATACTATTTGAGTCTTTAAATCACTGAAACACAGGATCAACAAATTACTCAGCTAGAGGTTTATAGTGCAGTTTCATTGAATTCTGAATGAAGCCCTGAATGGCTCAACTTCCATCAGGAAGGAATAGTTTAACAACCTCATTTCATGAGCCTCTATAGACTAACAAGTAAATATAATTTTCAGGTGACTCAGCACTAACCATTCCAGTTTACCAATTGGACTCAGTTAGAACCCTTTCCCCTAAATACCAGCACAACTCACTTCCACTTTGCCTTTTCATTTCCAGAGGAAGCCTGACACCTTTAATCTTGCAAGGGTAGAATATCTGTCTCATAACTCCTTTGGGAGGATCCCCAGAATGTATGTGAAGCCTCTGAAAGAATTTAACATTTCCTCACTTGTTTAGAAATATCTTTGTAAAAAATTGGTTTTTGCTCTGGGTAAAATAACTGGATTTCTCACTGACATCATCTAACTCTGATTTAAATTGTAAAATAGTGGTTGATTTTACTAGTTAGGAGAAAATGGGGAATTGAAATAAGACTTATTCACAATGTTTGCAGTCATTAAAACATATTAAAAAAGAAGCAGCTTTGCAGAATATAATCTCAGTCATGTAATAGAGCGGAGAAGTGCAAAAACCATCTTTGGTTTGCCTGGGACTATCTGTTGGGAACTGTTCCCATTTTCTCATATGCTGAATTGTCATAGCTTCCTGTATATCCAATTTAAGGAAAATATTACTGATAGGCACTATCCATTAATCAATTTGTTTGAAAACCAAATTGTTCGAAATGCTATAAATCAGAAAAGGGCCTTACCTCAAAATCATTTTTTTTAATTCAGGTTGTTTTTCAAATTTTTAAATTCAGATTTTGTATAGCAGTTTATAAGTATTGCTCTAAGATAATGCGGTGGGGCTTTTTCCCTGCAGAAATAACTATATATTTCTGAAGTTAAATTCTGAAAACGACGGAGACAATTTGTCAGTGCAAATCATCAAATGTGTATGCAGCTGATGTTCAGCTTTATAGCCAATTGTAGCAAATAGTTTGGCAACAGTCAACCTGTGACTCCTTGACCACACTCAGCTGAAGCGCAGCTGCTACCCTGGGACTGTACAATTAGGCTGATAATGAGTCTGTGTTGCCATGTGGTCTGTGGAGTAATAAAAATTCCCTGATAAGAGGGAAAGCAAAAGATAAGGGCTTAGAGAGGTTGACATCACCAGGCCGAGCTGTATTCCCGCTGCCATCCCAATCTGCAGTGGGACACTAAAGCACCGTGAAAGCCACTGACACCCTTTGCCTTCAGCTTCTTCTTCCCTAATGTGTGTGGTTGCTCTCTTGTAACTATCAGCTATTAAAGATTTTATGGTATGTGAGCTGTGGATTCAAAAATTTCAGATGGCCTTGAATAGTACCTGAGGTCACTTGCCCATAAATGGTAAAAGATAGCTAAACTCTTTAAATAGCAAGTGTGAAAATGCCTGAGCTTAATCTAAAATAAGTTTTAAAGAAAAGATTAGCAATTCAACTGAACAGGTTGTTGCACTAGGACAACATTTGTTGATCTGTCTCTTTGTATTTTATATATAAACCTCACACACACACACACTGCACTTCTAAAAAGCAGAGTGCAGTAGCATCTGCCTAGTCAATGTTATTCCATATTTTGTATTAGATCTCTGACTTTGAATGTAACTCATATATTTTATATATCTGTACGTAAACATGTTAATTTTGATTTTAGAAGATATTTGTAAACTTCTAAGATTAAGTCTGTAGTTCCTACATAGTTAGAAGTAGAAATTTGATGTGTACAGTGTGACAACCTTCATCTTCCAGAGGTAACACGGGGTGCGTCTTCAGCAGGTGTAGCCTTGTAATAAATCTGTGTTTGAGCAAAGCTTTGGCAATTTACCAGTCAAGAATTTTACTTGGAGTATTTTAAGCATTTGTGATCCAGGGGAGATCAAGAGTTTGAGACTACATGTGATTCTTGAATGTTATTGAAGTACCCTAATTCTATATCTGTTAGTGGTTTCAGGTAATATGATTTAACGCTTTTTGGTTGGCAGTAACATCGAAGAACACATTAATCTTGTGATTTTTGTCAGTTGTTTTTTTTCCTAAACTGTTTCTTCTATAAAAATTCTTCATTTACCCTGAGACTTCTCCTGCTGTGATAATCATTTCTATCCAAGATTACTGTTCTGGTTTCTATTCAACAACTAAAAAAAAAAAAAAAAAAAAAGAAAAGAAAAGAAAAAAAAGAGCAT
>WTSP01011791.1:165498-193010 GCA_025331215.1 Actenoides lindsayi | reverse complement strand
TTGGTTTGTTGTTGTTTTGCTTTTGTTTTTGTTTCCCCCCACAGCAATTATCTGCCTGTCTGAGAAGGAAATTGTTCTGTAAGGAAGTAGGGCTGCCTTATGTCCTGTTGATTTCTATCCTATGCCTTCTATTTTCACCTATTTCCTATGTCATGCTCATCAGGCAAGAGGCAGCTTGGCTAACTCAGAATTACATACTCACTGGCTAGCAAGTGTTTGTGTACTGATTGTTGGATTTACTACTCCCAAACTTAGCACTGGTTTGAGTCTTCCGTATCTTCCCAGTACAAATTGTCATAATCACTGGAGAAAATTTGCTGTTTGCTCCAAAGCAGGTCAGGAAGAGTCATATTAATGACACAGCAGACAGAAAACACAATTTCCTACAACTTGTATACTTAGGAAGCCGGGGTCTGCTAGGAATCTCAATAGATTGCTGAAATTTGTCCACGGTGTTGGGCTGTTTTAATTCACCATAATTGCTTGTCTGACCTATTTGCTGTAGTGTATTTGATTGCAATTATAATGTAGTGATTATAGTCTTCATTTACCACTCTTCTACCTCTTTTGTTTTTCTGCTGTCTGATCCTGTTCAGATATTAAGCTGTGCATGTGGGTGTGTGTAGTGTGTGTATGAGGAGAGATGCTTTCTTTTAGTGGAATTAAATTTTGAAGATTAACATTCAGCAGTTTTATTTTTCCTTATCTTTTCATAAAGACTTTCATTAATCCTACCATAATATCTCCAGAAGGTGACCGAGGGAATATGTGCTTTGATTAATGTTTGTTTAATGCAGGATTATCTATATTATTCATGTGTTTTATTCACATTAAAACTGTGCCTATCAGCTCATTTTCATGTTGAGTAATCAGATAGAGTTGAATGAGGAAGGTGAGCATTAGTGGACTGACTTCTTAAGCATAGTGAAGGGCAGAACAAATACAACGTACAGTGCATGGTGTCTTTTCAAGTATTTTTCTGAGTTACAGTGATCACACAGTGTAGTAACCATCTTTTTTTTTTTTTTCATTGGAAAGATCTGATATTTCTTGGAAGTCTTCCTAATGCCTAAGTTTAGATGACACTTTTCTTGTGGAGAACTAATTATTATTTATCAAATGTAGATCTTGAAAGATATTTTTTGTATTTCAACTATTCTTTTTCCTTCTCTATAATACAGACAATATTGTAGCCAAAGAGGGGAGATTGTGGCCAAAGAGAGAATGCTGTTTGTAAGGAAAAATACAATAAGCATGTGAGACAATGTGTAAAATATTAGAGAAGAAATAAGAAATGCCGCACAAAGTAGAATTGATCTGCCTTTAGGAAGAAGTGCACTGTAATTCTGCATTTTTGTCTTACAGGTACATCATCCCAGCTTTGCAGAGGTCTGATGCTGGCTTTTATCAATGTGTCGTACGGAACAGGATGGGGGCATTGCTGCAAAGAAGATCTGAAGTTCAAGTAGCATGTAGGTTTGAATGGAAGTTACTCCATGATTCATTAGCTAACTGATTCTTTTTGTGGGTAAAACCCCAATGTAATAACATTTGCTAGTCTGAAAAGTTATTAGATATAATATTTAATAATATTTTAAACCAATATTTTAAAAGACTTCAAAATTTTAAAATCATTGCCGGACAAGAAGTTTCTTGCTTTAGTAATTCTGTGGGAAGCAGTTCAAAGTGGTGCAACATTAAGACTTTAGAGCAAGCTTTAAGCTGTTCAAAGCCTCAAAGAGATCATTTGGAGATAGATGTAGCATGAGAAAACTATTACACCTTTCCCTGAATACACAGGGATTAAGAAAGGCCATATAACACAAAACAATCAATCAATCAAAACAATAAAAAAAAGAGCCTAGAGGACTGCAGAGGGTATCTGAAAGAAACCATATGGTAGAGATAGCTCCGTGAAGATTTCAGATCATAATCCTTGTGATACAAAATAAGCAGTTGTTTCACGATGAAAACTTTGCTAATGAAACTTCAAAATTTAGTCTGTTCTCAACACCCTTCTGAACCAAACCCCCTAATGTTTATACCACTTCAGTTTGGACTATGCAGAACTGTTGAGTTGACCTCTGATTTGATATCTAACTTCCATTTGGAAATGTTAAATTGATTTTCTCAGGAGTTAGTGCTAGTTAACATGACCCACAAAATGATTGCACAGTATAATTTTCTTTCGGTTAACATATTGAAAATACAAGCTAAATAACTTGTTTAGAAATAATCATAAAGTTAGGCCTTTTTTTTTACCCCCAGTGTAAAATCATAAAAAGGCATTTAAAAAGAGGAGATTTGTATACTGTGTGTAAACAATCTGATACATGGATCAAATCTCTTTTCTTCGGGGTCAATAACTGAAAATTCAGTAGTAGTAAATGTCACTTGATAAGTGGAATTTAGATAAATTGAATTATTTATTGAAAACCCACTTCCAAGGAAGTGATTCAAGTTAATCACTATGTCATGAGGGAAATTACATGGAATTTCCTGTGTTTTAAAATAAAAACAGTTACAAATGATACTATTTAAGTTTTGGTATCATGTTCACCAGTTTACTGTATTAGAGTAAATTATGTTACTATATTTGTACTGTCGGTAATTTCAATAATTTGATGTTTGCTCACTTGGTGGTATTGTTTCAGAGATGCTGGGAGCTAATGTAAAAATAAACTACTGCTAAAATGCGGTTTTCCTTCTGCGCCTTCTGCCAGCCCTTATGCCCCTGCTGTATACACCTCCTAGTGACCTTGTGCTCACTCTGATGTGTGTCAGACCCTTGCAAGTACTTTTCTGAATATTCTTCTTCTGGTTTAGTGAATTATATCATGTCACAGGGGATCTACTGAAAGCTCGTGTGAGTGAGTGTAGCAACTATGAATGAGGAAGGTGAGCATTAGTGGACTGAGTGAATGAGGAAGGTGAGCATTAGTGGACTGAGTGACTTCTTAAGCATAGTGAAGGGCAGAACAAATACAACGTACAGTGCACTGTGTTTCTCCAGGCTTGTTTGTGTGTGTGTTTGTGTGTGTGTTTGGTTGTTCTTGAGAGAGAAAGTAAATAATTGCTTACTTTTCTTCAGTTGTAATTTTTTCCCCCATTTAATTTGTAGTTCTGCATTGCTGAACACAGTGCACTGGGTAGGGGATCTCCAACAAGGTTTGAAGGGGAAGATGGAGCAGGGGAAGGTGAGGATGAGATGCTTCTTGTTCTGCTGCAGTGAGCCATTAGGTTAGCATAGATGCCCCTGGAGTTGCATTTACAGGTGTGGTTTCAGGGGACAAAAGCGTTGGTGGCAGTACCAAAGAAAAATGTACCCATTTTCTCCTCCATCCCACTAATCATTCCCACTCTTGTATTGCAGTGTAGCACACTGTCCCTTTAGGCTCAGCAGGAAAACTTGTTTGTGCAGCTGTGGACTGGGAAACTTCTCCAAAATTTTTATAAAAAGCAGCAATTAATTTTTGAGGTTTATTAAAATAGTTCTTTTCGCCCTGTCTGATTTCCTATGCAGCTGTATAGGCAGTGGTATTGCCATAGTGGAGGGAGCAATTCTTGAGAAACTTGTGAGAACAAGAGTGAGGAGGAGGGACAGCAATACTTCACCTTGATACTGTTGCTGAAGAATTTTGTCTCCTGAAAATACAGCTTCATTCCCCTCTGAATACGGAAAATATTTGCAGTAAAGTGTTTTGTTTCTCTGGGCTTTTTTTGTGAGTGTGTTTGGTTGATCTTGAGAGAGAAAAAAATAATTGCTTACTTTTCTTCAGTTTTAATTTTTTCCCCCATTAATTTGTAGTTCTGCATTGCTAAACAGGGCTAAAAAGCGATTTCTTAAGACTTTTTTTGTCTGAAATAAGTAGTCTGTTTATTTATTTTCACTGATAAAGACCTTGAGAGAAGGCAGAGCAGCTCTTACATGACCTGGGAGACTTTTGGTATCAAACCTATAGTGACATATATGGCTTCTGTAGTGAAACTTGTCAGGCAGACTTGCATTTTATTCCTGCAGATTGAAGTGTTCTACAAGTTTCAAATATCTGCTTTCTCAATTACCCAGGGTATATATGGATACCATGTGACTGTTTACTGTATTTTAACATTTTCAATCTAAATTAATTGATTTAAGCTCTCTGGATATAATGAAGAACCTGATATTTTACCATATTTTACTTCTTGGTTATTCTTGAAAACATTATCAGAAAACAGCATTCCAAGAGGTTACTTGTCATTTTATCCAGTCATCGAGAGATACAAGGAACTGTATATTAGATGTTTAACTTGGAAGGGTTCACAGGAAATGAACTGGTTTTGCCACTGGATAGAGGATGCTTCCCAATATACTTAAACTCAAGTTCTGTAGAAAAGAAATAAAAAGTAAATTTACAATGTGCACTGAGAAAGATCTGAGGTATTTTCCATGTCCCAGATCTCTGAAGTAGCGAGGAACTCGTTAAATAATTTATAAAAATGTTCTTAACACGTGCTAACGTATCACTTAGCTGAATGGGACCGATATTTGTGAGAAAACTGCTGAGTAAATCTTAATTACAGGATGAGCTTAAAAACTCGTGGATTGCAATGACTAAATCATATGACAGTGAAGTTAATTAGATCCACCTACGCGGTTTGAAACTTCTTTTCAAGTACATGATCTGATTACAGTTGTAAGAAATATGTAGCAACAGAGGAAGCACAATGCTGATTATGTCTGAATAAATAACTTGAAAATCAAAGATGATTAAAGCTTCTTTAAAACACCATGTGTTTTAATTTCTGCTCTGGTTCTGTCTCTTCTCATCTCCTGCCATCCACAGACCTGATCATAGTCTTCTGTGTTTCAATAGCCTTTGCATCCCTCTCTGAACAGAGAACTGTGGTCCTTCAGAAATAAAAAATAGGGAATTCAGTAGCAGAACCCAGAATAGTTGTGTGTCAGTTTTTTGGTTTAAAGCAAATTAAAATGCATAGAAGTTCTTTAGTTAGAAGGTAAGTAGTAGCCTACGGCCCTGTTTATTTTAGTGGACAGGAATGTGATACAAAAGGCAAATGACTCATAGAATCATTTAGGTTGGAAAAGACCTTTCAGATCATCAAGTCCAAGTGTTAATCCAGCACTGCTGGGGCACTACTAAACCATGTCCCTCAGCACCACATCTCCACAGCTTTAAACCCCTAAAGAGATGGAGACTCGGCTACTTCCCTGGACAGACTGTTCCAGGCCTTGACATCCCTTTTGGGGAAGAAATTTTTCCTGATATCCAACCTAAACCTCCCCTGGCAGAAGTTGAGGCTGTTTCCTCTTGTCCTATCACTTGCTACATGGGAGACTGACCCCCACCTTGCCACAACTTCCTTGCAGGTAGTTGTAGAGAGTACGTGAAGGTCTCCCCTGAGCCTCCTTTTCCCTGGGATAAACAACTCCTGGTCCCTCAGCTGCTCCTCAGAAGGCTTGTTCTCTAGACCCTTCATGAGCTTCATTGGCCTTCTCTGGACACGCTCCAGCCCCTCAATGTACTTCTGGGAGTGAGGGGCCCAAAAAGGGAACCTAGGATTCAAGGTGCAGTCTCACCAGTGTTGAGTACAGGGGGATGATCCCTGCCCTAGTCCTGCTGGCTCCACTGGTCCTGATGAAACCCAGGATACCACTGGCCTTCAACAAAAGAACCCAAGAAAACATTCACTGAAATTGTACAAAAACTCAATAGATACTTGTTTATGAAATAAAACCTTCAGAGACAGAGGTTCTGCAATTGTAGTTTTCTTTCTTCCATTAATTTTTTGTTAAAAGCTGCTCTTTAATACTGTTGGTGCCTTTGTAAATGTTCTACTTAAATTGTAGTGTAGTGCCAGAAGAATTAATAGCTACCAATGTGACTATAGCCTTGTTATTTGGATATCCACTTGGGTATAATGAATTACTTGCATAGATCTGACTATACATTGGTTTGACTACAAGTGATACAGCTGCTTGTCTGTTTGGGTAGCTATGGATAAAAGGATTTATAAAAACCTGATGATCTAAAACTTGATAAAATTATGCACACCAATGCATTCTTTTGCATGGCATAGGAATTTCTTTTATATTGTGCATGAATTTATTTAAAGATATCACAAACCAAACTTCCATTAAAATGTGACTTTTAGTTAAAAACACTCAGTTATTGCAAAAGAATGCTGAGGCCCTGCAGGGCTACTGACTGATGGGCTTCTTGGGTGCACTAGGAGTGCTTGAATTGGCCTTATGCCTTCTGTTCATCCAAATCTGCATTAATCAAAACTGTCTCATGATCTGTAGCATCGTATTGACTAATTATAGCAGTGCCAGTGACTATTGTAAAACAGTTATTTCTATGTCCACTGAAAAGAAATGGGGAGAGAGACAAGAACTTCCAAAACTCTTAGTATATTTTTTCTTTGCAGACATGGGAAATTTCATGGATGCAAACCAGAGAAAAACAGTGACTGAAGGACAAGCTGCGGTTCTTAACTTCCTACACATAGTCAGCTATCCAAGACCACAAGTGACGTGGTTTAGAGACGGGCACAAGATTATACCAAGCAGCAGAATGTAAGTCGATTTAAAACTCAAAATACTCTTACCCTAAAATATGATTAATTATATTTGATAACACAACTTACATTTTAAGTATACTAATTAAGGTTTAAAGAGAATAAAGTAGACTTGTTCATACTAAGTTTGAGATAAATGACTATTTTAAGACGGTCTCTGAACTTCCTAAGCAGTTTGACAAAATAATTCATGTGGTTTTAATGGTCCTAGTGCAGCATAAGGGACTAGATTTGCAGAATGTCTGAACTTCCTTCACGCTATTCATTTTCATGATACATTTTGGAAAAGTAAATGCTTATCTCTCAATTACATTTACTTGAATGGACTAACTTAATGAATACAGAGATTTTTCTTTTTGAACATATGAGTCTGAGGGTTTTTTTACATGGAGTTATGCTAATACTGTTTCCCTCATGACAAAATTCTAAATATTGCTTAGTTTTTCCTTATCTTTTCAGCCTGCAATGACAGGTTTATTTCATTTTGACTAATTAGTAGCTCACCTACTAATGTCACAGTACTTGCACTTCAACTAGTTATTATCTCAAGGCATGCTCATTTATCCTTCCCCAAAACAGTTATGAAGCTATCCTGTGTTTTTTGCCTGCACAGTTTTATAGAGAGACTGGAGTGGTTAGCTGTAACATTAAAAAAAAAAAAATTGCTAAAATATTTTTTAGTTACCTGGTTTATTAGATAACTACTGAAATGCCAAGAATGTTGTTGGCTAATTTTGTCTTTGTATTGTAATTTTATGCGTTCAAAGGTATACATGTGCTACAAAATGATGGTAATGGGATAATGATAAATTCCAGAAGGGGTTACGAGTCTTTGGAGTTTATATTAGACAGGGAAAACTCTTGTTGGACTTAAATATTTTAATGTATACTGTATATTTTACTGCTGCTTATGTGCATTTTTTAAACCTGAAAGCTAGTATTAGAGGCTCTTTGAAACTGTTAAAATTAGTATTGCAGGGATGTGAAGAAACTATGTAATAATTTATGAATAATTTAATAGTAATTTGATGGGAAACAGCTGGAAGATGAAACAATGGGTTTCTGGGCAATCTCTTGAAGAGAGCTAAGTGACAAATCCTGAGTTATTAACCATTAACAATCTACTTCCTCTACTCCTGCCACATTACAAATTTTCCTTTGTCAATGCTGAGAATACACAAATCAAGAATTTGCAGGTGGTGAACAAGCCTTGTTATCCAGGTATCAGACAGTTTCTTGGAAACTATTACAGGGGAACAGAACAGAGTGACCTAGGCAGGCATGCAATGTCTGAAAATGAGATGGGTGTGAGTTCTCTTACAGTTTGGGAAAATTACAAGTAGAGAAATGTGTCATGTATTTGTTAATATAAAATTCTAATTTGCATATGCTACGCTGTACTCTTGCTCCTACCCTGTTGGGATTTTTAGGATACAGTCACTTGTTATTCATAGCACTGTGGTAACGCCTGCAAATGGGAAAACTGTAAAACTCTGTTCCATAGGAGGGGCGAAGTATACCTAAAAGTTTCCACATATATTTTATTTTCCTGGTCAGAAATTTTGTCTGAAAGGAATTTGAAGACATTTGTCTGGCCTGTGTAGGAATTTCTGAATACTTTTGCAGTGGTGAAAAAGTGGTGAAAGTGTGAACCTCCTTGAAAGTTTGATATATGTCGTACAGTAAGCCTGATAAGTTCAGAAAGTGACAGATTTATGGTACAGATACCAATCATCAGTGCACTCTGTGTGCAGTAGGTCTGTTGTTCCCTCAAAGTAGCAGAAGAACCATATAGCATCCACTCACATACTGCTGTCTGAAATGCTCAAAGTAAGAATGGCAGCCCTATAAACAGGAAATTTGACACATGGAGAGAATGCATACAAAACTGTGAGAGATGTAAAAATACCTTATGGGAGCTCTGGTTTTATCTCTGGAGCAAGTTGTGTGTTTAACCTATTTTCTGTACATAAAGAGGTGTATTCATTTAACTGATCGGTTTAGCAGGTGATCCAGTTAGATTGATCCATCAATCCAACTGGATCACCTGCTAAACCGATCAGTTAAATTGATACGACCACCTTGTATGGATGTGCTTTAAACTGATGAAAAGTACCTTATATTGCTAAATCAATATAAAGCATTTTTAATCTTCTTAAACAAGCTTGCAATGATTTGGCTAAATCAATCAGCTAGTTTGTCGGCTCTAATGATCACTATGTGTGACACTGTTGCAGCGTATGCAGACTGAGGAAATAAGCAGTGCTAAATATGAGGACAGTAGTGTTGGCTATGGTGCAATTCATTCAAATAGGTGGTGAAGTTAATTCTTACTTGTGCAACAGCCTTAATGTACACGTACTTAGCACCGCACCAGTTTTATGCCGTAATACTGATCCTGATGTTTATTTACACGGAACTACTCCCACCATTAGAATGAAATCACTTCACTGATGTGGAAACAGAGAGTTGTTCTCCTGTGAGGAATATGAAAGGTCAAAAGTTAGGACTAGTTCTGAGGAAAAAAGAATTCTTAAGATGTCTCAGGGAATGTCATTTAACTGGCTCTGCAGTAGGGTTTACCTAGCAGGTTTAAGGTAGTAAATGCTGATGTCTTTCTTCTTTTCTGTTTATCAGTATTTAGGACATTTATGGGGAGGGGATCTGCTACCTATTCAGCATTCCAGAAGAAGTGTATTTGTAGGGAGCCAAGATAACAGGATTGCTCAATTAGCAATATTTTTTGGTATTGCTATTTGTATTATTTTAAAGATACTTCACAATCTGTCAGATAAGTCACTTATTTGTTCTTTGTGTTTTCTAATAATTATTTATACATGTTAACACAGTTGCCAGTTTAACAAATTACAGAATCATAGGATCGTAGAATAGTTTGAGTTGGAAGGGACCTTTAAAAGTCACCTTGTCCAACACTCGTGCAGCGAGGAGGGACATCTGTAACTAGAGCAGTTTGCTCAGAACCCCGGCTAATCTGACCTGGAATGTGTCCAGGCATGGGGCTTCTACCACTTCTCTGGGCAGCCTGGGTCAGGGTCTCACCACCCTCAGCATCAAAAATTTCTTCCTTCTTTCTCACCTAAATCTCCCCTCTTGTTTAAACCCATCACCCCTTGCCCTGTCACAATAGGCCCTGCTGAAAAGTCTGTCCCCATCTTTCCTACAGGACACCTTTAAGTACTGAAAAGCTGCAGTAAGGTCTCCCTGGACCCTTCTCTTCTCCAGGCTGAACGCCCCCAACTCTCCCAGCTTGGACTCCCAACAGAGGGGTTCCAGCCCCCTGATCGTCTTTGTGGACTTCTCTGTCCCTGCTCCAACAGGTCCATGAGCAGGACACTGCAGAGGGGTCTCACCATATTGGATATTCCTGATTTTTGATGACCAGGTGTAATAAACCTCGAATTTCCCTTTCCTCGTACTGATTATCAAGCTGAACAGTGTCAATTGCTCAGGCTGGGGAAGGGGAGGAAAAAAAAAAAAAGCAGAAGAAGATTCAGTGTATATCTTAAGTTTAACCTTTTTTTTTAGTCAGAATGGTAATCCTTTTCTGAGTATGGATAGTTGTGATAATTTCTAGGGGAATGTTTTCTTAGAGACGTAGGCAATTTTTTTCAAGCTGCTTATTCTGTTTAATGTAACTGGTAGTGTAACTCCTGGTGGAATTTTGCAGCAAATAACTATGTATTAATTCCCATTTTAGTGGTCTTGGTGCCATAGTGTTCTGTTAAAGTTCTCTAGATAAAAGCAAGAATAGAATGACAAGTTCCTCCTGAGTGGGCATGTAAAGTTAACAAATCCCTGTATAATAGATGAATGTGAAGCAAATGACCTGCATATGCTCCTGGGGTGGTTGTCATAGTTTATGACTTAAGGCAACTAACAGATCTGCAGCAGACCTAGTATGTCATCATGATGTGTACTTAAAAATGTAAGTCCTAAAATTTTCTTCCCTCCATTTCATACAGTGTGCATGTATATTTGCTTTGGCTTTTTTCCGTTATGTGTCACCAAAACCTCAGCTTGATATTCTAAAGAAGTCTTTCTAGATCATCAGAAGGAAGATGTGTACATGCTAGAAAAGTATGAAGTGGAGAACCAGAGAGACAACCAAAAGATGAGCAGCAAGAGAAGATAAACAAGGAGAGCAAATGGGGTTTGGGATGGGCTTTATTATTATCTTACATGAAAATTTCCCAAGAAGTTTTAGAAAAGACTTCACAGTACACCTAGGCTGATTAATGTTTTCCAAATACACTAGTAAACTAATGTGGGATTACAACTGCACTGTTATCCAGGTCTTGACTGATGGGGTGATTTTGCCTGCTTCCCCTCACATTACAGAAAACAATAGCTTCTCTAAGGTAACAGCATCAAAAGAAATTGCTGCTCTGCATGTCAAGTCTTCAGCTTGCCTTGCCTGGGTGTACTTCATCAGACTTCAATGCAGAGCACATTCAATTTTCTTTACACAAGACATGGATTGTACCTTGGAGCAGCACAAAACACAGTAGCGCTGGCAAGGTCTACAATTACCTTCACTTGTGGTATTGAGAAATTAAATTCTGAGTAGTCATGGATAATTTTTTTACCTTTTTCTAAGTGAAAGACTTTTTCACTGAAAAGATTCACTCTAGCCATCAATTCACTTATTGTTGGTTTCTTCTTTAAGAAGAAAACTTCTGCTATGAAGATATCATTCCTGTCTTCATTGACTTGCTTACAGTGAAACCATTTTTCTCCCCTTGTAAGCTGCAGTTAGATGAATATTAGCTTACGTGATTTGTTAGTGAAATTATGTCTGACACAAAACAGGAAAGTTCATATTTGGCATATAAAGGCACTTCTGGAGTGTCCTGTTGAACTGGGTTGACATTTTGTCACTTAGTTAACTGTTAATGAACCAAAGCACTTTGCAAATGCACTTCATTCTGCTAGACAGGGAAGATGAATTGCATTGCCTTTAGGTATCCGTGAGTTTGATATCTACTTTTACAGTAAGAATAATTCATTATGCATTTGAATGTGTGTGGTCATTACTAACTCTTATAGAGAATAAATGTGCTGACATATTGTGGAATGAAAATATGTTAGGCACAAGCAACAGTCAAATAAGACTTGCTGTGGTTTTGAACACTTGGAGTACCTTGCAAAGAAGCAAAGCTAGTGCAGATTTACTAGCCTTTTTCTAAGGTAAAATTGTAAGTGTATTAAAGACAGTCTCAAAAAAGTAGCTGTGGCTAAAAAGGATGTAAAAGATAAGAAAAATTAAAATATCTAGGAATAATAATTTTGGTCTGATATTAGCGTTAAATTAGGTTTTGCCTTGGTGATAACAGCTCATTTAATGTGCCATGTATGTATTTTTCTTTTTAAAACAAACACCACTTCATTTTTATGTGACCAGTTCTAGTGCCAGCAATGCATTTCTCTACAAATAATAGCCTGTCATGCAACTTACGTTAGTTGCACATAATTACTTTTCACATACACTGGATAATACTTTAATTAAAATTGTGATGATTAGCATTAGTGAACAATAAATTCAGAGACTGTCAGCTCTACGCTGTATTAGCTGAGCAATACTTCAAAGAACCCCACAGTTTGCAGATCTCTTAAGTCTGCTAACATTATGAAGTGGAGTGACACCACTCGTCAGTAACAGACGTGACAAAAAAACCTATAAGCTCTTTTGATCTGTCCATACCTTTTGCAGGCTCCACATTATAGACTTATAGTAGCCTTTCAGTACCTAAAGAGGGTCTGCAAGAAAGCTGGAGAGGGACTTTTTACAAGGGCATGTACTGACAGAACAAAGGGTGTAATGGCAGTTTGCGGGAGGGTAGATTTAGATTAGATACAAATAGGAAGTTCTTCACTGTGAGGATGGTGAGCCACGGGAGCAGGTTACCCAGAGAAGCTGTGGATGCCCCATCCCTGGAAGTGTTCTAGGCCAGATTGAATGGGGCTTTGACCAACCTGCTGCAATGGGAGGTGTCCCTGCCCATGGCAACAGAGTTGGAACTAGCCAATCTAAAGTCCCTTCCAAACCAAACCATTCTCTGCTTAATTTTAAAGTCAGCACCTGAAAAAGAAGATTATTTTCTAGAATTAAAATTTTTTCCTTAAACTGAAATTTAGTAGTACTTGTTATTCATGTATTTAACCAAACTTCTGCATTGAATAATTTCAATTGGAAGGAACAGGCAGCACTAGGAATCATCTTGCATAAAATTTTACTGTTATCCCCAAGGCCCATATGCATATGAAAGACTATAGGGAAATCTCCCATCATGTCTTCAAGTACTCAGCTTGAGTAGTCCTGGATGCTGTCAGTGGAGTGTTTTGAGTATTACTGTCTACTGTGTTCAGCAGAGGAAAATGTTAACACCTCAGGGTAAGCAAATCCCAGGATTATTTTCTAAAGCTGTTTGACTTGTCTAGATTCAACTTTATTGTTTTTCTCTCTGCTCATAATTTGTTTGCCACAGGTTTTAAACATGTGTTTCAAAAATTAATTTATTCAGACCTCTTAACTTTCAAGGTGAAATCTCCTGTGTTTGTTAGATGAAGGGAGAAGAAAACTGAGTCATGCTTGGGGATTGTTTGGGTGTTGAATGCAGGGTGAATAGGAGCAACACAGCTCATTCTTGGGTGAAAGAGGGACAGCAGAAAAAACATTTCTGCCAAAGGATAGGCCTTTTAGCAAGGCTCATTTGGAGGTGGATTTCTCCCAAGAGAGGTTCTCCAGTCGATGAGATGTGAGGCACATTTTGGGATTTGACCAATAAGTTTCAGTGCAAATTTGGACCACAAACCACAGAGGATTTTTCAATATATAGTTTTTTCATAAGCCAGGGAAAGTTGCTGCCACTATGCTAGCATTATAAAATCCATTTTTTTTGCTAGGAAAGGAGTGGATACTTGAAACTAATATTGTGTTTTAATGGGCCTCAGCTGCTCACAGTATCTTTCAGCACTACCTTCAACAGCTGTAAATTTCAATAAAACTTTAAAGATCACTGTCTAAGAGGAAAATATGACTGTTGGATATTGTTTTTCCTAAGATGATCACATTTGAAGAATAAAATCATTTTATGTGCCACTACACTTATTAATCATAGATTTGGAATTTGTAAAACAAAAGGAATGGAAGTGTCACTAGAAGGAAACCTTTTTGCTCTAAGTATGATTTAGTTATCATATCTTGCAGTAGAAATTGATTTATGAGTTTGTTGCTTTCTGGGGACAAATGTACTTTGAGAGAGAAAATATGGACTATGAAAAAAGTGTTTACAGAGTTACTCTTTGAAAATGAACTATATACACTTGAAAAATCATACCCAAATTAGAGGTGGGTAAATATGAAGACTCATTTTCATTGTACTTTTGAGCTCACTTCTTTCATCTGCTGCATTTCCTTTTCAGAACTAATGATGATATTAGGGACAAATCATGAATATAATACTTTAACAACTAACATGCTTTTGTGAAAAAGCATTTTTCTGTCCACCTTTGAATTACGCTGTCTGCAGTATTTTAATATGTAGCCATGATAAGACTATTTAAAAGTGTTGCAGTCATTTTTAAGAGCATATAAACAAAAGAACATTATTGCTTTCTGCTTAAAAAGTAGCAATTGTTCACAAATCCTTGGGAACAATTTATCTCCTATGACCTCTCAGATATCTCTATTTTTATGGAAATAGATGCAAAATGTTTGTGGCTTATCAAATATAGCAGAAGGTAATGTGTTCTGTTTACCAATTAACTTTTATTAATCAAAACTGACTGAAGTAAAATGTATCTGTCAGTACTTCTGGCCGTATACTACAAAGGATTATTCATTTTCTTTCTATTCAGAAATGGACAAATGTTGTATTTCCTCATGATTATAGTGGATTTGTATATGATGTGCAAACATGTTAAGAAATATAAATTTTTAATCTTATAATACAGATTTATGTATAATAATTTTAAAAGCCTATAATTTTGGCAGATTTGAGAGCTGTTGTGCTATTTGGGAAGAAAAAAATAACACAGAACTTTCCACTCTCTGGATGTATTGTGGCTTTTGTGGTTGATTGCATCAAGTCTACTTTGTTAACAGTATTCCACTTGAATTTAAAGAATTTTGTTCGTGGAAGTAAAAGGGAAGCAGACCTTACATTAATTAATGCTGCAGAGAAAGGAAGAAGCTGGCAGCCTGCCTATGGCTTATCTCTGATCCTTAGTTGTGAGTGGAATCTTTAGCTGTTTTATGTTTCGCCTTCATCTAACAGAGTCCAAATGAATTTAAAGAAATTGTAAATGCCCTGTCTGAGGTTTCGTGGGTCTATCTGATCTGCATGAGCGGGGTGATTTTTGGCTCTGGTGAAACTTTGCAAGGTATCTTGCAAATAGAAGTGAGAAAACAACAGTCAAACTCTACCAATAATCATATGAAATCTATTTGTCTGCTGTGCTACCTTTTATTTCTTAATATATGACTGTGGCTATTTTTATATATTGCACAAAACTGTTTGCGTATCAGGATCCATTCTAGACATAGTCAAGGCATCTGTTTATTGGGGTGACCACAGCCATTGCTTGCTTGCTCATCTTTATTCTCTTTGCTTTTCCCCTTTAAACTCCTATCACTAGGGTGGGGAAAGAGTAGAATAGATTGACCTACTTTTCTTCATGGTCGTGGCAAGGGGCAAGGGTCAGCAAGGGAACTATGGGTGGAAGTCTATGACTCTCCTCTCCTTCCACCTGGCTGATACATGCTGTCAGCTCAGAAAGGAACTTAGAAAATGGCACAGCCCAGGGAAATGGTCACAAATCCTAGGAGAAGGAGAGGTGTGGGTGAGGAGGAGTTGAGAAGACTGTGGTCTGGCAGTGGTGGTCTTCAGCCTTCACTCACATGGCAGAGGGAATGCCAGTGTTCTGAGAGCGTGGCCCATACTTATGTCACTATCTTATTGTGAAGCCCCATAGGAAGAAAAGCCAGCCTCCCCAAAAGAGCAGAGAAGCCCCCGTGCCTGTTCATGAGCTGTCTCTTCTGTAATTTCTTCCCTCAAAATCCTACTGACCCTCAGTCCAAGCTCCCACCAAAACTCCCCGTATTGCCATTGATCCCTCTCAGACATATGTCACTTTTAGACCTACACTCCAGTCACCGGAAAGCTGAATGTTACCAACATTTTTGCTTTATTTGTAGTGGCTTATTTGTAGGATTGGAACCCAATGTGTAACTGACAAAATAATTCTTAGCTCAAAAAGCAGGAGAAGAAATATCTAGCAGTTTCTAGCTTGTATGTTCCTGGCTACTTGAATTCTCAAGATAGCGGTATAAAGGAGACCTTATTTAGG
The DNA here is from genome assembly GCA_025331215.1 of Actenoides lindsayi. Classification (NCBI taxonomy): domain Eukaryota; kingdom Metazoa; phylum Chordata; class Aves; order Coraciiformes; family Alcedinidae; genus Actenoides; species Actenoides lindsayi. The sequence continues at coordinate 177,059 of WTSP01011791.1, read as the reverse complement.
AAAAAGCACTCGAAAGCATTGAAGCTACAACAACATTTTATGTATTTTTCTCCAAAACCTCAAAGGCTATTCACTTTTAAAAATAAGAGTTTTGCTAGATTTTGCGCAATGATTTTTCAGGAAACCATATTTGCTGTTGTCATTCTCCAACCAATACCATTTGCAAGAATTTTAACAACTCTCTTGCTGTCTGCCAGCTGCCATGTGTTCTTTTCCTACTTCCAGCATAATACCTCTTCACTGGAAAAAGAAAGCAATACTTTCATAGTAATCACTAGTTCAAATCACTGATTATTTTAAAGCATCAAATCTCATTTTTGGCAATCCATCATCTGTTTCCATGGGAACTGAAAACGGCCTTAGCAGCAACAAGAAACAGTTTATTGGGATACTTACAAATTTCAATGGCTGTTGTTAGACAGCTGCATTTTCTGTTTACCCAACAGATATTGAAGCAACAAGCTCATAATACACTTTCAAAATTCTGTGTACAATTCATTTAAATTTATTTATATTTTTATTCATATTTTTCACAGCTTAGCAGAAATGTTATGATACAGGATGGAGAAAATGTCAATAATCTCTAACATATGCAGTCAATACTGGATGTTGCCACCAAATATCCTTACTATTCTTTTAACTAGGACTCTGATAAAAAAGTGTGCTGCCTTGAGGGGGCAAAGGAAAAATGGAGGCTCCCACTTTCAAAGGTGTTAGGTACTGTATTGTCCCTTGGTAATCTTACACTAGAATTTCTGCTCTCCAGTCTTATTTCCTCCAGACCTTTTGCCCCAGAACAACCATTTTCCAAGTCTGCAGCTCATCTTCCTGCTCCAAAGTTCAAATTTTCCTAATTCTTGCTTATATCAGAGCTCCACGAAGCATCTTTGCCTGTAATTCCTGCCTCCCAACTCTTCCTTTAGTGAACAGCAGGGTTCTCAGGCTGTTCCCAGCTCAGACATATCCCCTTCTCCCCACCTTTTCACTTACATATCTTTTTACCTTTCCCTTAATATCTCACATCAAAGCTGTCACCTCACATCCCCCAGACATTTTCCTCTTTGCCCAAGTCTTCTACCAAAGTTTCTGTACCCTATCTGTCACCTTCTCTGCAGGACCCCCTAACTCTGGAGTCCAGTACTTACTGCTCAATTCCTGTCCAGATGTTGCTGTTGCTCCCTGTCTCCTTCCTCTGTTGCTGGCCCCATCTGCTGTCCTTTCAATGGTGACTGTGGTCAGATGTGCCCATCCTGCTCCCTGCTGTTTCCTGCGTATTGGAAGTGTGAGCTTTGATTCTGGAAGAGAAGCACAAATACGGATCAAGTGTGCACTGACCATACCTCAGCACAGACAGCTGTCTGAGAGGAAAAAAAGGGAACAAATCCAAGAAATATGGTAGTCATATAAATGCCACCACTTATAAAACCCATTTAGCAAATTAGTAAGTAGTGTGGATTTAAATATGCTGTTTTGCTGTAGATTTGTATGGAGTATTTGAGTATCAAAGAGAATAATTGGGCAACCAGTTGAATGTAGTACTAATATGTATATCCAGCCAGCTTTTTTCTTTTCTTCCAGCTGTTTTAGAATTAGAACCATTACTGTTGTAAATTGTCATTATTTTGGTTCAGAAGTGAGGCAGCCATTTAAGTCAAATCTCAAATCTTGAAAAGCTGTTCAAGACAAAAAACCCCAAAACTCTATCATTTCCTCTCATCTTCTAATACCATTTTTGTCATCACAGCTAGAAGTTGGCTTACAAGGAAGTATTTGGGGGCAAAAGAGATGATATGTATTAATAAACATGCTGGAACAAAACTGAGGGTGGTTTGTCTTGCAGAATAGCAGGGGAGAGGAAATTGTTAAATGCTCCATCTAGTCCTAAGGTAGTAGGGGAGGAATGCTGGTTTCCCCAGGCTTTCAAATTATCTGTAAAGAGTTTCCACTAACAGGAAGCATCTCATAAAATACTGTAGAAGGTAGCAAAAAAACATTCTGTACCCTGTTTGTCAGCTACTAATACACTGGATCTTACTTCATCAAGTTCAGATAAATTAACTGTTCTTTAGTCAAATGACACAGTCCCTTGATTTGCTGGTTGATTCCAAAATAGAAGTACTCCAGTGCAAAATCTGCTGCAGGTCTGGCTAGTCTTTGTATCTTTGATTGTATCCCTCATCACAAACTCTTTCTGATGTAGATCTAAAGTGTGGGCAGGTCAGTGGAAGTGCCTTGAAAATTCTCAGTTCTTGCTTCTTTACATAGTCTGTACTTTCACAGGAACTGATCTTAGATCGTGTAGTGCACTGTTGCAACATTTACCACAAAACCTGCTTTTTGAACTAAGTATCTGCCCTCACATCTTTCTGTCAACTTGAATATCAATAATTTATTCACATTTAGCATAATTATGAACAAATCAAGCTATGTTTTCAAAGAAGTGGATTTGTCTGCATACTTACATGTAGTTAAAAACATGCTGCAATGAGTGGGATGATAAATACCTGATAAGTAATGGCTAAGGGTGCACAACAGGAGTGCAGGAACAGAGAATATTGTGCAGCCATCTGGTACTGACTGGACTCAACTATGGATTCAACAGCATTATTTGAAGAGTAAATAAATATATTTTTAAGACACCTTTTAGCAGTAGTGGTGAAAATACCTTGAAGAGATACTGTAAATAGGTCTTTATTGTACATTGATGATTTAAAAATTCCAGAAATACGCTAATATGTCACTGATGATTTGATAAAGACAGGGAGTTGGCAAAATCTTGTTTCAGTGAAATAAACAGAAGTGGTGATTTAATGTTTTAATGCCTGATAGCTCCTAATCTATAGCTGTCAGTCTTAATTTCACTAAATAAAAAACTTTCTGGTGCTGAAGGTTCAATAATCAAGATTCATAAAGGTACAATTTCAGTTGCCATCCTTTATGTCTCTTTGGGAAGCCACTTTTGTTCAGGAAATAATTCCAGACTAGAAAAAAAATACCAAGCATGAAGTGGAAAAACTAGTGTGTAAAATATAACTTGCTTTTCATGAAACCTATAGAGGTAATACTGAACGAATAAAGAATCTGAACATCATTCCTGACTTTTTAATTATTTAAGCAAAATTATTTTAATTGGTAGGAAAATTTCTCATTGAGGAACACTTTTTAGAGTTCTTTTTTTCCTCACTGGGAGGTAGTAATGAATCATGGGGGCTCTGAGACTGCTGTCATCGACTCTGAAGCCTGCTGCACCCAATGGGATATTCACTTAATCTGTTCTAACACATTCTGTTACTGGTAGGTGTGAATTGTAATCATTTCTATAGTAAAATATACACGTTCCTCAAATGCAGAGCTTTTTTTGTTCTTTTGATAGGTTTGTATTGGATGGTGCAGATGGTTTTACACCAAAAGCAGAGATGACACTTTGTATTTGCTGCACTTCATTTTATATAAAACTTGTGTAATAGAAAGAGCATATGCTTGATGTAAAATGGTCAAGCAGTATGACAGCAGATCTAAGCTACCCAGCTAGGTACCAGATGACTTGCTAATAGTTTAAATTTTTTTAATTCCCTAATACTTCATCTATGCTTCTGAAATAACATAATAATAAACCCTTCCTTTGTATAATGTCAAAGTACTTTCTAAAGTACTTTGCATTTTTTAAGCACATGTGGACCTTGAAAAAAAAAAAAAAGTCCATTGGGTCTTTACTCACGTGCAAATGTTGAATATCTTCTTTTATTAAACTGCAAAAAGGATTTTCAGGAATTATGAAAAGGACTCTGGGCTTGTGCTTTATAAATGCTAATATAAAATCTATTATTTTAATAAGTTTTTTTTAATTTACATCTTTAAATATAGTGCATTGGGTGGGCTTTTTAGGTGCACCCTTTTGCGTTGACATTTACTTTCTGTTCCAACAGTTCCCTATTCCTTTAATACAGTCACACTTCAGAAGCTCTTTGTGCTTTAATCTTTCAACTATTACAGATTATTTTACCCTGTGCTATGCTAGCTGTAACGTGGAGGGGAAGTTATGCAGGGCAGAGGTATGTAGAGGTTGGAGTATGTTCCAGTAAGGAAATAACAATCTTTAGAGCAGTAAAGTATTGCCACTCCAACCCATGTCATGACCCATGATAGCAATGAGGTGTTCCTTTGCAGAGTCCTGGATATGTAAAGAACCTGGGTCTGTTGAGTCAATCTCGGTTCTGTGGTATCAGTGGCATTTTATCTCAAGTGAATGTAGTGGGAAGAATCAGTGGCAATATAACTAGAGAGAATAAAAATGGAAACCTTTCTAGAACAGCTCAAAATAGAACAAACCACAAGAGAAGATTTAGTTGCCAGCTAATTTATATCAGAATTGTTCTAACCCATTTTGGTCTGTGAATGGCTTCTGTAACTCTTTCCAAAACCCCACAGTGTTTTACATTAGTTAATGCTTGATTTTCCTTTCAACCTTCCTTGTTCAATTGTCGAAAGTAGGTGAATACTGCTTTGTGCTTTGCAATTTTTCTGTATGACAATTTAATCATTCAACATGAGCCTATTATACAAACATCAGGATTGTCCAGAATCAACTCTGCCAAACTCTGAATTGAACATTTATATGTAATGTTTATTTTTACCTCAGTCAAAATTCTAATCCATCTCATTATTTTTGCATCTTATTCTATGAGAATGTAGTTTTCTTAATACCAGCTTATTAGAGTACTTGAAAGTTCTAATGCAGTACCATGTGGTTCTCCTTCATCCACTCCTTTGTTGATACAACTTAGCAAAATTAATAAAGATGTAGTAGAAGTTCATTTAACTTTTTAACTATTGTGAGAACTCAGATTGTCAGGAAAATTTTTCTGGTATTCTTGGTAGACTTGGGCATTTAACGAGTCTTTGAATCATTTTGCTTATTGTATTACAAGCATGATCCATGCCTAGTGTTACAACGATAAACCATGCACTTGTCTTTAAGCATGTGATGAACTTACTGCACTTATTTGCATAAATATTTATAAGATCTGACCTCTGAAGATTTAAAAAGAGTATTTTAGTTAAGTATTGTTTAATCGAATTAATAGTTTTTGCAAGAAAACTTCATTCCTATGTGCAACACTTGGACAAAGTTGCTAAGCAGTAAAGGAAAGCAACACGGGTGGATTTTAAAGGCATTTATGACAGAATCACTTGAAGATAATACTAGATGCCTTAAATAAGGACAAAAAAATATCATCATGCCATTTGAAATATATATTTGCATATACTTATATAGAATTGTCATATATAATTAGTCAAATCTGTACAGGATACAGAAACAGAAGTAATACAGAGAATGATGAGGAAAATGTAACACTTTTAGAATACAGAAAGACAACTGTACCATGTCTTTTACTTTGTGCATCTTAGTTATTTTCCTGGCAATTGGAACAGGATTTGCAGCCATTTAAAGTGGCATAGGAAAAGCTTTATTGACCTTGGTATTTGAATCATGAAAGACATGTGCAAAATGGCTGGGGTATAGGTTTTGGGTTTGTTTGGTTGATTTTTTTTACCATTAGGTTTATGATTGACGTGTTCAGTAGATTTACATAAATGTTTCTTTGTGTGTTTGCACTCAAGTTTTGGAATATTACTGCTCCTGAAAGTTATTTAAATCAAATGCTCTAGGTGCAGGTGAGCACCTCTTTTTCCTTTGGATCATTCTGTGTTACTGTTAACACTTACCTTTATGAAAGCTAGAATAATGGTAAAGGTAATGAAATCTCATGCTTCAGGGCATATGCTAATACTTACAAATCTACTTCATGTTTTGTGAGATTAATTAGTTAATAAAAGTACAGTATTTAGAACATAAGTAATTTAAAGTTATGCCAAGAGCTGCTACAGACTGATCACGTGGGGAACTCAAGAGTTAATTTCTTCTGTATACACCATATAAGTGAAGAACGACATTGGATTTTTTAATCATCTGTATTTGCTACTGACAGATCATTTGTCCTAGAAGAGCAACATACGCTACATTTAGTAGGTTTAAAATCCAGCTAGTCCTGGTTAGTTTCCTTGTGATGAACTTGGAAGTACCAGCCTGGCTATGTCCACATAAGATCAGAGCCTTCTGATGAACTCTAGGAAGCACCCTCAAATGCTTTATATTCACACTTAATCTTCACACCAGGAACTTTCAAATAGTAGTCTAGAGCTAGGGCTCTGGTTGTTCACTGTTTTTACTTGCAAGGGTGTGCATGTCGAGAATGGTTTAAGATACATGCTGCAGCATTTCCAGAGCTTGGAAAGGAGGATTTATTTTAGGAAGATGTGGAGTGAAGTTGGAATGTGTACATGAAGCAAAAGGGTATGTGTTCACAGGCAAAATTTTCAAGAATTATGGTAGATTGGTGGTAGGAAGTCAAAACCACTACTTTTCCCTCTGTGTTCATTCAGTGGAAAAAGGTTATTCTCAATCAGGAGACCTCTTTGTCCTCAGCAAACCTCCTCCTTTATACTGAGTGTGACATTTATGGTCTGGGATATAGTTATAGCCAGCTCAGGTCAGCTGCCCTGCCTGACTCCAAACTGTTAATGGTCTGCGGACCATGGCTGGTGTGGGATTCTGTCCCAGTGAAACCAGGACAAATTAGTAAATAGTTCAGAATTAGTTTTGCAATTACAAATAGGCATCATGTTTTAGTATGTTGAAACAAGCATTTCTCTATAAAGCTTATTTTCCCTGAGACTGAAATGGTTGATGCTTTCATTGCATGTTGCTCCTCTTTGTTTTATTATTTTTCCTGGAACTGTGTTTGCTGTCATTTGTAAACAAGGGAGATCAGTCTGTTATTTACTGAGGCTGAGTAAAAACACAGCATATTATCCAGTTAGAAGGCACAGTACACAGAGTAAGCAGATCAGGAAAATGTATTTCAATGCCAGCTTCATTACGTCGATAATCATCTCAATATATTCCCTTACAACTTCAACAATTAGTAGCCGTAGTTTTCTTTTTGTGATTATCTTTAATCAATGGTACAAAAAATCCCTAAGAAAAATTCCATGGTAATTGGAAGCTTTCAGAAAAATGTTCTCATGTGGAATGTGGCAGCGATGAGTCACGGGATCAAAATTTGCTTATGTTTTTTCTCTACGTTTCTTCAAAATATATTCTTGTTTCCAGATACCTCAACACTAAGATATGGCCACATGCAAAGAATAACAATGACTTTGGTAGCCCAATTAGATTGTCACAGAACACTAAATTCTAACAACAGTGCTTATCTCCCCTGGCAAGACCATGAAGAATCGTTTCCGTTCATGAAAAGCAGTCAGTGTGTTACTAACTTTGCTCATACGCTAACTTCTGTGTTGTAGTTTCATTTTTAGTTTCTGCCATGTTTGTTTAAGCTTCTGATGGGATTTTTCATGAAACATCTTCAGAATTTTCAATAGATCTAAAAAAAAAAAAAAAAAAAAGAAAATCAATAGAATTATTTACAGCATATGGGAATAAATAATGCCATGGAAGAAATACCCCCTGTGAAGTCCCCCTGAAGTAGAAGATAGTGAGAAAACCCTGCAGCTGGCTCTCACCTGTACCAGTCTCCTCCGTGGCTCCCACATATGCATGTGGACACAGCCACTCCCTTGTCTCACTCAGCCTCTGGTCGTGGGGCTGCCAGCAGCTCTGGAAATTTTATTGACTGACTCTACTGGGTAGAGACCACTTGTTCAAATAGTGTCCTCCACTACAGGAAGAAACTTGTCCTGAGCTTAAGCAATTTAAATAGCTGAAACAGACATAAAGGAAGGGAAGAGGCAGTGTCAATGTAACAAAGCTATCATTCTAAGCTGGATGTCAGTTAACATAACAAATTGATTTTACATTACTTCAAATATTTATCTATTTTTAATCTTTTTGTTCTTTTCAGGAACTGTTTTCCATAGTGCTCATGAATCTTGGTTAGACATCACTTGGTATTCAGAGAGGCATTTCTGTTAGGAGTCCTGCACTGTGAAATCTGGCTTGTTTGGTATATCTTTCACAATTTTCATAGACTGAGTACAGGCCAGTAATGTGATACATATGTCCACACTTGGTGTTTAAGGCAATCAGCCTCTCACCACACAGACTGGAGAAAGGTTTGAAAGAAGGCAATAGTTCCCTGAGGATCAATGCCACTTCTCAAAAGCAGTCTGAATTTTGGCCTTGGATGCCTTTATCATGAATGAATTAAAAAGAAAAGAAATGCTGATTATGTGAATAGATTGAATATTGAATGTCTTTTGAAACTTAATGAATCTTAACAAAACTTAATGAATCTTAATGAAGACCTGAATCTGTGAAAGGTCCTTTTTTTCAAGAAGAGTATTTGTGTATAAGGTGTTTCCAAAAAATTATAGGTGAAAATATTTTTGGCTAACATATTTGGAGTTTTATTCTGAACACAGACATTGATCTCCCATGACATTGCTTAAGAAGAGAATGACCTGTGTCACACAAGGTCAGTTACAGTGGAGATGAGACAGGCTAATAAGTATTCTTGGAAGCGTTACTGGCTGCTATGGTGTCCAAAATATGATGTGCTAAAGCCAGTTCTGAATCTCAAGACTCCTGGCATTATAGTTGCAATGTTAAGCATCTCTTGTTTTGAGGAATCTGGATATTTAGAATGATAAATTACTTCCAAGGACATTTGTTTCAGAAGCAAAATTCAACAATCCAAAACTTCCTATTGACTTTGTTCCTGTCTAGAGATAAAGGTGGACCTCCTATTTCTTTTTGTTTATTGTAGAAGGTCTCATAATTGAAGACAAAAAAATGTCAAATGTGTCTACAGTTGTACATACATGGTAGGCCAATTTGAATAGAGTAAATGAATTCTTGATGCTACAGTCCTCAGTGTGGATTGATGCTACATGAACATTTTTCATTCATTCAGTGTAGCTATTGAAGCTATATTATTATTTTTCTCTGACTTATCAATTTTATATAAATGTTTATGTGAGACAGAGTGTTACAGTATGTTTTGTAACATGTCATAAAATTTGCTGAGCATCATCTGGACTGATTCACACCCAGTATGAAGTATACTGATAGAGCATTTCCTTGGCAATTTCTTATTTTCTGATCATGCCTTTTAATTCTTTCTTTCTTATAGATTAGACAGGTTTTTCTCACTGTGGTGAGCTGAAAGACTCATGGACTACAAGAAGCTTCAGTATTTTCCTGTGCTCCCTGCTGCTTTGTGTATTCTGTCACTGGCATATTCACTTAATTATATGACAGGCAATAACTGTTCTCTGAGGGTGTAAAAACAACTGTTGAATTCGTTTTTAAATTATATCATATTGCTCAGTTCGAAACCTCTTTTAAATAAATGTTGAGGATGGAACTATTGATGTGGTTTTTAAACTTTAAATTTCAGTTAGTTCAGATCATTTTAAATAGTCCTTCAGCAAGAATAAATCAGTTTTTATAACTTATAACTTTCAATTACAGTCTTTGGAGAGAATAACAGCATGTTTTGAGGAACTGTAAAATACAACAACAAGGAAATGTTTCAGTTTCATTTGTGCAGGCTTTAAGCTCCTGTGGAACCTAGCAAGAGTTTTTCGTAAGAAAGCACATCCTAGAGGGATCCTTGAGTGTGTCAGTCTAGGTGTGGCTTTGATCTAGTGTTTGAGCTTTCACTTAGGGAACTTACTGCTAAACCTTATGGGGGGTTGATTCTGACCTACTTTGCTGTATTTCAGCTGTTCCATAAAAATGGATAAAAATCACAAGCTGTTACAGTCTTCACTGATGTGCCACCGAATTGCATGAAAAGGTGTTTCCTCTGTATGAGTTGCAAACTGGTGGCTCTGATGAAGGAGAAAATTCATACTTAACTGAGAGCTGGCTCCATTGCAAGGTACTGGACAATGAAAAAAAATAAAAATGTAGCAGGACCACATTTAAACTCCATACGGTATAGATCTATTGTTAGGTGCAAACTAGAAAGATTTACTTATTTATATTTACTACCAGAGAGGTGGTCGATGCCCCATCCCTAGAAACATTCCAGGTGAGGTTGGATGTGGCTCTGAGCAACCTGCTCTAGTTGCAGGTGTCCCTGCTTAGTGCAGGGGGGTTGGACTAGCTGACCTTTAAAGGTCCCTTCCAGCCCAAAGCTTTCTATGATTCTATGATTTAGAACAGGTATGAGTGTTCTATATTTAGAACAAATACTCTGAAATCAGGTAGATGGATAGGTAGAACCTACAAAAGAATGTGTATTTGGTAGATGGTTTACCTGGTAATTTATTTTGAGTGTGTTAAAGGAGCCAGCTAATTGTTTCTTATCAGCAAATGTTAGTTTTTAACATATCTTTCTGAGCCTGGTAAAATTTAAAGGCTTTAAAAAAAAAAAAGCAAAGAGAATTACTCAAATGGCAATCTCATTAGAGGATATCAGTCCTGGGCAGAGTAACTGAATGGCTCAGTTGGCACTATAGCAACAAAAAATGGTAAATTCACACTACTTTAATTCTTTAGAGTGTCATTTAGTGATTTGTTTCTGCCTGAGCTTTTTTCTATGTATGCAGATTCAGCTAATAAGATAGACTTTGGAAATAATGTGGAAAGACTTGAGTAATTTTTCTCTCCCCTTATTCTAACTCTCTGTTGGCACTTACTTAAACAGCTGGTATCAGGAATGGAGCATGTGGTGCTGTCACTGGATTTTTATTATTTTTTTTTCTGCTGGACTAGAGTTATACCCAGTCAATTACCTCCCCTTAAGTCTCCCTTGGTCCAGCTCTAAGCTGAAGGGGGCTATGAGAGAAAACGGTAACCACGTTCATTTTTAGCTGCTTATTATGTAGGTTTCCCTCTGACCAATTAGACAACATGATCTGTGAAGTTGTAGTACCTGGATTCGTTGCTTCTACCGTTACTTTCCTGGTGAAGGAGAAATGAGGAAGCAGCTGTTTAGAAATGTTGTCTCAAAAGTTTAACATTAATATCTGTCTGAAACATCTATGTCTTGTTTGCGATCTCTGACCTCCTCTGTAGCATTGAACAGTTCAGTAACAATATTTTTTTTCCTGCTATGATAATGCCATACTCTATGATCTAAGGATTTTTTATTTTAATAAAGCCTTTACATCTTTTCTTTTTTTCCACAGATGCAAAGATAGATCAATGACACTTAAGAAAAAGTTGCTAAATTGACATATGCAGCATTAATTCCAGGATATCTGTGTTACAGATTGATCTGATATGTTTTCCATTTTAAATTAAGAAAAAAAATCAGCATAAATAGTAATAAGATCTGTAAAGAATAATATTTTCTCAAGTGAAATCTCATTCAAATTGTCAGGCATACAAATTTAGTTAAGACAAAGGTGAGAAAATATTGTCCTTTAAACCAACTTCAATCAAATGATACAGATTAGAAAAGCGAAGACATGAACAGTAAAAATAAGATTTTCCTAATAACAAATGTATTTTTTCCCTTCCCTTCCCTTCCCTTCCCTTCCCTTCCCTTCCCTTCCCTTCCCTTCCCTTCCCTTCCCTTCCCTTC